>BQKN01063352.1:25314-59275 GCA_022839385.1 Asparagus kiusianus
TGATTCCTCTAGAGAGATAGTAATTGTGATGGTGAAACATGTTATTGTACGGTGTGGTGCATGGCAGTTTGACATTCTTGGTTTCACCTCGGACTGTAGCCTTGTGTGAACCCAGGGGCGTCACAGCAACCTCCTCTGTGCATAAGCAAGCTTAACATGACACTGCTGCTATTACTCTAGGATATGCCAAACAACAATAGGGAGACACCCAAAGTCTAATCAAACAGTCTTATACTATAGCAAATCTTAGAAATGAGGGTACACAACAGGTATATAATGATTTATAATATTCTCGAGCTAAAATTTTGGCACAACACAGTTCATAGCTAAAAAGTGAACATATATCATGTATGTGAGAAGTTCTAAACAAGAACAGAAGTCTAACAGACTCTATACAGATATCCAAGTATCACTGATATCTAACACTGTATTAAAATATACATATCCATAGGAGGCTCTCTGCCTCCAAAAAGGTAAAACTCACACAGGTATGGCCCGACTTCGGCTACAAGAGTAAAGATAGCAAAACTATACTATGGAGTACTACCTAGCAAAAGCAAGGTCGACTGCTACAAGCTAGTCTATGCCTCTTTGTGCTCCTGAAGATCTACCTGAAAATAGACTTAAAACAATGACGTTACATGTCAGCAAGGACATCTCAACCAAAACTCGTACAAGCTTTAAAACCGGCGGCACCAATATGGTTGCCTATGTACCCTCTCTCCTAAGGGATCAAGCCGCCTGTAGTTCATCCAAATGGTCACGAACGAGCTTAATAATCATGAACTTGCAACAAGTTTCTTGTAACAATTAAAGAAAAATAACTTCCTAAGCACTAACATGAAACCCATCCTATAACAGTATAGGTTAAGGAGCATAGGCATTCGACGGTCTATCTTATGCACATGATTAAGTGTTTCACAACCAAATACAATTTTCTGTTGGAGTGGCTCGTTGTCTAACTCATATTTCTGCTAGGTGGCTCATAGGCCTAACCTAAGCAACAATCTGCTGAGTGACGTATAGTCCTAACTCAGGCAATAGTCTGCTGAGTGGCTCATAGGCCCATCTCAGGCAACAATCTGCTAAGTGGCTCATAGGCCTAACTCAGGCAACAATCTACTGAATGACTCATAGGCCTAACTCAGTCAACAATTTGCTAAGTGGCTCATAGGCCTAACTTAGGCAACATGCTTGTGTTATCATAAACAAGTTCATATCAACATTTATTAAACTTAAAATGTCAATAATTCAATGAATGATCATCACCCTATCGTGATCATCAATTTCCCAATTGTGACATGCTCTTACGTATCACGCAATTATCGAAATTAAACTACGAGAGCTCTATGGTTAAACATGTGTACCATGTATGGATCTCGTGTAACGTATTTCCATCCACACACATACACACACACACACACACATACATATCATGGAAGTCGTGCATCGATTACAAATTCAAATATAAAATAAATTGTCTTAGTAGTCGACTACTAAAGTTATTAGCCGACTACTAAAGTTATTAGCCTTGTGCAACAGTTTTCTGCAGAACATATCGTTAGTAAATTAAGCATATATTTCTTTCGACAAACTCATTTTTAAGAATAGTTTTCTATTTTAGAAACTAGATTCACACACCTTTCATTTGGTACTAGTGTGGTTCAATTTGGAGTTTATTTGTTATCTTAATTTTTCATTTTAAAGATTATGCACGTGTAGCCGTTTCCTGCAAAATATGTTATTAGTAAATTAAGTATATCTTTCTCTATACAAACATTTTTAAGAATGATTTTCTATTTTGGAAACTAGATTTATACAGCTTTCATTTAGCACTAGTTTGATTTAGTTTGGAGTTTATTTGTTATCTCAATTTTTATCTAAACTTATGCACGTGCACTGGAAGGACAATCTGACCCTTCTAGGATTGTTTTGCATGTAACTTTGTCTCTTGATACAAAATTCTCATCTTTACATTTCAATTAGTCAAAATATATGTATTTGATCATGAATCCTACTCAAGAATACAACCAAATACAACCTATTAAAAGAGGGTGAGGATTGGAGGAGATGAACTTGTCTTAAGAGGGATTCAATCTTTAAAAATCGAGAATTAGTGGATCGGCCTTCACAAGAGATGTAGATCCGCTAGATGCTAATCTTTTTCATTCACGAAGTTTTCTCAAAATCTTCAAAAAAAATTCTAGCCCACCACGGCCATGGGTTCACGGTTGTTTGGAGAGAGGAAGAAGATGATTAGAGAGGAGAGAGAATGGTTATGACTATATATATATATATATATATATATCCCTCTCTCTCTTACACTCTCATCCCCTTAAAAAGAAATTAAGGATCTAGATCTAATCTCTATCACCCAAATCGTCATCCAAAGGCTCAAGGCAAAAGTTGACTAAATCAACTCTCCATAATAGATAACAACTTAAGTCAAAGCAGATAAACACAAATATATATCCGGGTATTTTACCAACTCGAAGTTCAGCTAATTTTTTTTTGTGCCAAAATAAATCAAGGATTTACCCTCAGCATGGTCTTAACGTTCTGAGAACAAAGGAACTAACCGCGTATCCATCTGAGTTATAGATAAAATATTAAAAATAAAAAACTGCAGGTATCGCGCTGTCTCACGAAACCAAGACAGAAACTACAAACGAAGTCTAAATCGAACCAAACTTGGCTCGTAGCACAAAGACCACATTCTAAGATCGATGGCACCATCCAGAGGCCCATCTGATCACCAAAAATAGCTCAAACTGTTGTATAATGGTAGACTCGTGGTATCGTAACCCGAGCTGCAAACAAACTCCAAATAAATTCTAACTGATCTATTCGTCATAAATAGTAAGCACACATCATAAAACTCATAAAAGCTTAAATAAATTATCAAATATATTTACAAAAATTTTGGGGTTTTACACCTCGGCTCTCGCGTGTGCCAGTCGAGGGTAGTCAAGCAATTCTATCTTCCTCAAGACGATGAGTTCTTAAAGGGAGCCCGCAAAGCCAGTCCTTCAAAGCTATTTAGTTTGGGGTACTCTGGTGGAGCAGGAGATGTTTGGATGAATGGAGCACATCCAGACATCCTATCTCAAACTCTTGGGGGAGGTTGAGACCTTGAGGGCTAGTAGAGGGGTCGACTCGAGGCAGACTGTTGAGGCGTAGGGCCCATAAGTTGTCGAGGTCGAGAAGCTTAGGCAAGAACTGGAGGAGAGCCAACAAAAGGCCAAGGGATTCAGCAAGGCTCTCTAGGAGAAGGACCATGCTAAGGTGCAAGTTGAGATGGAGAAGCTAGAGGCGGTGCATGCGCAACTCCAATTGTCCGAGAAGCAAGCAGAGCTCACCAAGCTTCAAGGGGAAGTCGCCTACCTTAAGTCTAAAGATCATCGCCAGGAGGTCGTTCCAGAGTATTGCCAGAGCTTAATCAGAAAGACTAAAGTGGTAATAGCTTGCAAGGCTGGGTACGACTATCTGTTGGTGCAACTCCCAGCTGAGATGAGGAACCTGCTCGATCGCTTCCACTACCCTTCCATCGTGGGTAGTTGTCTGGATGAGTTGGTAGATGTGGAAGCACTTGGGGTAGGACTTGATCTGAACGAGGATGAGGATGACTCGAATGAAGGGGAGACTGCTCGACTCCTCCATCGACTACACCCAGAGGATTCTCGCCTGCGACTCTAGGGGTTGGACTAGACTTCTCTTAGCCTCCTAGGACTTTCCTACCTCTTAGTTTTTGTATTGATATGTAGTTTGTATCTTGTAAATATTCCTTACAAATGAATAAAAAAATTTTGTCTTTGAAATTACTTTTCTATGTCTGTAGGCTGTCTAAAAACTACTGCGGATAGCTGATCCCCGTCAAATACCAATGATAAAGTTACAATTTGACGACTTTCAAAAAGTTACAATTGGGAGATTTTCACGTCAATCGATGAAGGTTATAATTTGACGACCTTCACAATAACTGATTAAAGTTTTAATTTGATGGCCTTTACAATCACTAACAAGATACAACTAATGACTCTCATGTTTCAACGAGCTAAGATGAAGATTATGAGACGACAATCTTTGCAACACTCTAACAAAAGAAACTATAAGTTGATGGTCTCTTCACCTCAAGACGGAGAAGCTCACCTCTGCATTCCAGAGTCAATGATACGGGTGTATCTTCTCTTCGGAACTTAGCGATCCTCATGGGAGCTTGAAGATAGATGATTCTCATGATAGCATGAGAATAGAGATGTCAATCAGTACAGGAGAACGCAGGTTGGAGTGAGGAACGAAGCAGAGAATCGAAGAGTCAAAGTATCCAGATTTCAGCCAGTGAGTCGACTCATACATGTACATGAGTCGACTCATCAGGTTGAGTCGACTCATGCCTGTCGTGAGTCGACTCACGAAACCAAGCCTAGTTCGTAGTTCGGCTCTGACTAGTCGACTTATCATTTTATGAGTCGACTCATCAGTCATGAGTCGACTCATATACAGTTTTGAGTCGACTCAAGAAATCAAACCCTGTTAGCAAAAGTCTCTGACCAGTCGACTCATTAGTTATGAGTCGACTCATTAGTCGACTCATGAGTCGACTCATATGTGCTCATGAGTCGACTCATAACTGTTCATGAGTCGACTCATAACTGTTCATGAGTCGACTCATCGGAGTTTACCAGATTTGTTAAGGACTCTATTTACGTGTTTTCCTATTTGGGTTGGGCTTAGTTATTTACCACTTTGCCACCCTCGTTTATACACCTATAAAAGGGATTGTTTTATGGTTTAAAACAATCAGAGAGTTTAATCAAGAGAGATTAGATTGTAATTGAGATTTGGGGAGCTTGTTCTTCAATTTTAGAGTGAGATTGTGAGAGATTGTAAAGTGCATACTCATAATCTAGAGAATATATTTTCCTTCGCCCAAAACCTGAGTTATTCTTGTGTTCTTATTATTTTCTTCTCAACCCACCTTTGATAATTCCGCGATCAAAGGTGCTCGCACGGGAACTCGTATCAAGTTGGTATAAGAGCAATCAGATATTGCGAAGGGGGCATCCTGTGTATGGTCCTGACTCGATCACAATACAAGAAGCTAGGCGAGGTCCTTATTTCATTGGAAGAGGTCCATAAGATAAGGAGGGAGAAGATGTCTGAAGTAGATAACTCAACAAGACTGGACGCTATGGAGAAGCAGATAGAGACGATCAGGACTACTCTTACTCAGCTCGTGGGTCTCATCAATGGAGGGGACAAAAAGGAGGAATCTTCTTCGAAGGGTAAGAAGAAACTTGTTGAGTCCCATGAAGAACGCGAGAAATCAGATTCAGAAGAAGAGGTCGAGGTTGTTAAGTATGATTCACATACAAGGGGTAAGAATTATTACCAAAACTTGAAGATTGATTTCAAAGTGGAGATTTATGTTTATGATGGGAGTGTCAATGTGGAGAAGCTCGATGATTAGATTGAGCGTATGGATATGTACTTCACTCTCTGCGGATATTCATCCAAGGAGAAGATTGTGTTCACGACGTTGAAGCTTTCAGGGCACGCGTTGACGTGGTGGAAGTCCTATTGTAAATAAGAAAAGAAGGCGGTATCGTGGAACAAATTCAAGGAGCTACTGAGGAAGCAGTTCTATCCTGTGGGGTTCCTCGAAGAGTGTTGGTACAATTGGTACGGCTTGCGCCAAAGATTCAATCAGTCCGTTCAAGAGTATACGACGGAGTTCTAGCAGCAGGCGATGGTCCTAAACATCGCAACAGATGAATACTCTATTTTCATGAAATACATGGCAGGTCTGGATGATTATATCCAAAAGGAGATGAAGCTGTTCACGGTCAAGACGATTGTAGAGGCGAGCGTGAAGGCAATTGCCATTAAGGCCAAACAGAAGAAGGGCATCGAAACGAAGGGTGATTCCAAACAGTTGGGAGGCAAGTCTAGTGGCTCTCAACATAAGGAAGAGAAGAAGAATGGTGATTTGGGGAAGGCAGGATTGACATGCAATCACTGCAAGCAGACATGACACGTGGCTGATCGTTGCTGGGAGAAGTACCCCCATCTGAAGCCAAAAGGGTTGAAGAAGAAAGAGGAGAAGAAAGTATACGTGATAGCGCAGGGTCCGAAGGAGGTTCCTGGGATGACAGAGCCTAACAGCAGCCTCAACCTTATGGAGGGAAAACGGGCCGCGAAAGAAGATGACGACCCGAGGGAGCAACTATTTGTTTTGAAGTTGCAGGTCAAGACCAGCTTGGTGGATGCCATTATAGATACATGGAGTCAGAAGAACCTAATATCTGAAGCATTAGTACAGAAACTGGGATTGAAGACGGTGAAGCATCCGAAGCCCTATCCATTAGGGTGGATTCAGAAGGAAGCGGGATTGAGTATGGTGAACAAGTGTACGTTCAGATTTGCACTCCATGAGTCGTATATTGACGAGGTCACATGCGACGTGGTTCCGTTGGATGTTTGCCAAGTTATTTTGGGCAATCCTTACTTATGGGATAGACACGCGGTATATGATCGGCGGGCCAAAAGTATACATTCACCAAGGATGACGCGCAATTCATTTTTTGTTCGGCATCTCTTCCGCAGGAGACGGGTTTGATGACGGTGACTCAGGCTAAGAGGTTGGTGAATGCATGCAGGAAGTTTGTTTTGTTGTTCATTCGGCCTTATGAAGAGCAGCTGAGTAGGATATGCTTGTCCACCTTGAGCAAGCTTCAGGAGGGAGATCTTGGTAGTTTGAAGGCTAAGTATGCGGACTTGTTTTCGAAAATTACGGGACTACCACCACGGTGAGGTGTAGAGCATGAGATTATGTTGACCGGCGAGAGTTCCTTGCCAAACATAGGCCTATACCGCATATCAGTACGGGAGTCTGAAGAGATCAAGAAACAGGTTCAAGAGCTCTTAGAGACGAGAGTGATAGTGCCGAGTTGTTCACCTTGCAGGTCGCCGGTGTCATTGGTGCCCAAAAAGGATGGAGACTAGAGTATGTGTGTGGATTACCGGGCGCTCAACAAGATAACGATCAAGAATCGTTACCCACTACCACGGATCGATGATTTTATGGACCGGTTGGAGAGAGCGAGGTTCTTCACGAAGTTGGATCTGAAGTCTGGCTATCATCAGGTAAGGATTCGGGAGGAAGACACTTGGAAGGCGGCGTTCAAGACCAAACAGGGCATGTTCGAGTGATTGGTGATGTCGTTTGGGTTATGCAATGCTCCGGCGACTTTTATGAGACTCATGAATGATTTGTTGCGACCTTTCATAGAGGATTTTGTGATTGTGTGCCTTGATGATATTTTGGTGTACAACAGGACCTGGGAGGAGCATCTTGTTCATGAGGAGAAGATGTTTAGAGTGTTGTCGGATGGACGGCTGAAGCTCAACGGGAAGAAGTGCGAGTTTGGGAAGGACAAGTTGGTGTATCTCGGTTTCATCGTGGGGAAGGGCCAGAGGAGGATAGATCCGGGTAAGGTGGCGGTGATCATGAAGTGGTCGATGCCGAAGACAGTGACGAAGGTAAGAAGCTTCATGGGGGCTTTCCAGTATTTGCGCAAGTTCATTCGACATTTTTTGACTTATGCGGCACCGTTACATGGCCTCACAAAGGCTAAGGTTTAGTTTGAGTAGGGAAAGACGCATGAGGAGGCTTTTCTGTTGCTGAAAAGGAAGATCTCGGAGGCACCGGTGTTAGCTTTGCTGAATTTGCAGCGGACTTTCGAGGTGGAGACCGACGCGTCTAGTTATGCGATGGGCGTGGTGTTGATTCAGGATGAAAAGCCAGTGGAATACCATTATGAGATGTTTACGGGTACTATTGCAAACTATCCGACCTATGACAAGGAGTTCTATGCACCTTATCAGGCGATTAAGCATTGGAGGGTGTACTTGTTGGGGAAGGAGGTGGTTGTGCACTCGGATCACAAGCTGTTGGAGTTCTTACATGCTTAGACGAAGCTATAGCAGGCGCGGTACATGAAGTAGATATCTTATTTGATGGCTTTCAACATCATTATTAGGTACAAGAAGGGGGCGACAAACAAGTTGGCTGATATGTTATCTCGTCCGCCGGTAAGGGCTTATTGGTGGCGATGCGTATTCAGCCCTTGGTTCCTTTGGAGTATGCACAGCTGTACGCATCCAGTAGAGACTTCGGTAGTGTGTTCGAGCAGGCGAAGGCTGGTCAAAGGGGGGAGTATACACTTGGAGAGGATGGCTTGTTGTATCGTGGGACATTATTATGCATTTCGGAGGAGGGTGAAAGGTTGTAATGGATTAGGGAAGCACATACCTCGCGTGTACAAGGGCATTTTAGAATTCAGAAGACGCTTCTCAATCTACGACGATATGTGTTTTGGCCACGGATGCTTGATGATGTGACCAAGTATGTTGGAGGGTGTAAGTTATGCTGTATTTCGAAGCCTTCTAACAGGAAGAGGGGATTATACCTACCACTACCGGTTCCTTCTAGGCCGTGGGAGAGCATATCTATGGATTTTCTAGGAGGGTTGTCGATTACCAAGCGCGGGCATGACTATTTGTACGTTGTGGTGGACCGGTTCAGTAAGATGGTGATTTTGATTCCTTGTAAGAAGATCATGACGGGAGTGGGTGCAGCACAGTTGTTCTTTGAGCATGTGTGGAAGCATTTTGAGTTATCGAGTTCGATTATTTCGGATCGGGATAGCCGGTTTCTCGGGCATTTTTAGGATTCTTTGTGGAGTTTGATGGACACTAAATTGAAGAAGAGCATGACCTTTCATCCACAAACAGACGGGCAAACGGAGGTAGTCAATCGGACTATGGTGCATATGTTGCGGGGGTATAATTCCAGGCATCCCAAGACTTGGGATGAGAGCTTACCATATTTGCAGTTTGCTCTTAATCGGGTGATTCATGGATCTTCGGGAAAGCCACCGTTTGAGACTTGTTATGGATTCTTACCGCTGAGTCCATTTGATCTCGTGTTTTCAAGTGAAGCTACAACGGACGGTAAGGAGGGGAATGAAAGACAACACGCTCAGCGATTTCTGGAGAAGATTACGCATATTCATGCCTTGGTTGAAGCACAATTGAAGAAGTCACAAGCAAAGTATAAGGCGAAGCATGATCAATATCGGGTTCCCTGTAACTTTGGCGTGGGCGATATGGTGTGGCTGAAATTGAGTAAGGAGATGCTAAAGGGAGAAGGGAAGAAGTTGAAACCGATACGTTATGGTCCATTTCGGATTCTCGATCAGATTGGTAACAACGCTTTCAAGCTCGATTTACCACCCTACTTAGGCATGTATTCGGTGATCAATGTCGAGTACTTGAAGTTGTTTGAGCCTCCATTGCTAGATGATGAAGGTGATGACAAGGTGATCTTGCCGCATGTTGACGACTTGTGGTTTGATAGAGAGGAGCCGCTGAAGGAAGATTGCATTTTGGAGCGAAAGAAGACCACGACGAGACGGGGGATAAAGGAGTTATTTCTCATTGGACGTCAAGGTCAAGTTTCTAGCAAGGCTAAGTGGTTCAACAAGGAAGGAGAAGCTCGCGAGTTTCCTCAGCTGAAGTTCTAACTTGAACGAGACTTCAAGTTCCTAAAGAGGGGAACCATGATACGGGTGTATCTTCTCTTCGGAACTTAGCAATCCTCATAGGAGCTTGAGGATAGATAAATCTCATGATAGCATGAGAATAGAGGTGTTAATCAGTACAGGAGAGCACAGGTTAGAGCGAGGAACGAGGCAGAGAATCAAAGAGTCAAAGTATCCAGATTTTAGCCTATGAGTCGACTCATACATGTACATGAGTCGACTCATCAGGTTGAGTCGACTCATGCCTGTCGTGAGTCGACTCATGAAACCAAGCCTAGTTCGCAGTTCAGCTCTGACCAGTCAACTCATCATTTTATGAGTCGACTCATCAGTCATGAGCCGACTCATATACAGTTTTGAGTCGACTCAAGAAATCAAGCCCTGTTAGGAAAAGTCTCTGACCAGTCGACTCATCAGTTATGAGTCGACTCATACGAGGTCATGAGTCGACTCATAACTATTCATGAGTCGACTCATAACTGTTCATGAGTCGACTCATCGGAGTTTTCCAGATTCGTTAATGACTCTATTTACGCATTTTCCTGTTTGGGTTGGGCTTGGTTATTTACCACCTTGCCACCCTCATTTGTACACCTATATAAGGGATTGTTTTAGGGTTTAAAACAATCAGATAGTTTAATCAAGAGAGATTAGATTGTAATTGAGATTTAGGGAGCTTGTTCTTCAATTCTAGAGTAAGATTGTGAGAGATTGTAAAGTGCATACTCATAATCTAGAGAAGGTATTTTTCTTCGCCCAAAACCTGAGTTATTCTTGTGTTCTTATTGTTTTCTTCTTAACTAACCTTTGATAATTCTGTGATCAAAGGTGCTCGCATGGCAACTCGTATCAGTCAAGACGCGGAGCTCATCTCTACGTCCCAAGAACAAAACACAAATCTCACATCCGCATTCTAAGAACAGAACGCAGGGTTCACCACTACATTTTTAGACCCAAATACAGAGCCCAACTCCGCATCCAAAGTCCAAGACACAGGGTTTATTCCCAGAATGCGAACTTCGCGTTTGACTCATTCAAACATGAGTTGAACGGTTCCAAAACTGTTTCCCATGATTTGAGGGGGATTACACCTCACTAAGGAACGATTTTAGGGGTTAGTTACATCCCTTAATCCCATATAAATAGCTGGAAACTCACCTAAGTTTGAGATCTTCGGTTAGAGCTTTGGAGAGAGCTTTCGGCAACAGAGGGCTTAAAGATTTTGGATCTTAGAGAGTTTTGAGCATCTTTTGGATCGGATCTTTGGAGCTTTGGTCTTGGCTTGAAAAATGATTTTGGTTAAGTTAAAAAAGGATTAATCTCCTTTTTCAAATTAACTCTTTTATAGAGTTTTAAATTCACTAAGAGTTATTAATTCATTAAGAGTTTTAAACTTGCCTCGCAAGTTCTCCTTAACATCAATTCAAGAGAAATAGACCATGTTCCACGAGAATTGGATCATCAACGGGATACAAGAATCAAACTCCCATCGACACCAAGAAGAACCTAGCTTTAAACAAAGGGAAGGATCTCTATTAATTCCTTCTTTCTTTTTTTGTAAATCGAAAAACCGATACAGAAGAGTTGTAATTTCTTTTTATAAATCAATTAGAGAGAGATTGTATTCATTCTTTTTCTAAGTTAGTTAGAGAGATAAATATAGAGTTTTGTTCTCATTTCTTCTTCAAAATTCCTACAAACAATGTCGCACAATTCCAATGTGTCTGCTAAATGACTTGGCTTCAATATACACTTGTGAACTAAGTGCTGACTTAAGGAGGCTCGCCCTTTGTTGAGAGGAGACATCTCGACTTTGAGCCATATTTTTTGATGTATTAGTTTTTTGTCTAAGTATTGAACCAATCTGGTCAACTGCTCTATTAGTCGACATCTGAACTTTTTCAGACGAGTGTCTAGGAAAGATGCTCTATGAAATCTTGTCAGATGTCGGTCAACTAAGAACCGGTCGACTGCTCGCTGAACAAGCGTCGTTTATTGAGCTTCCAGATGCCTTTATTGGGTAGGTGAAACGTCACTGTTGGAAATGACGTGATGACGTCGTCAAATGTCAAACAATTATGGTGTCGCTTCGATTTTTGAGCGAAGAGGCATGGAGTAAAGAAGAGCGGTGCTTCGAGTTTCGAGCGAACCGTTTAGGATTTCGAGGTGAATCTCGCTCGTTCGTTTCGGAATGAGACAACTATCCAGATTTACCCATGTGTCCCTCTGAAATATTATAAATAGCTCGCTGGGGGCGAAGAGGAATTCTTTTCGAACTCTTGCCCTAAGAAATCTTCGGAACTTATCTCTTTCAATCTTCACAAGTCTCCTCGCAAAAACCCTTTAATGACTTCTCAGGCTTCCACCACCTGCCGTAATGAGGAGAGGATTGCTCTTCTCTGGCCCATCCACTCAAAGGTCTGCATTGGGGAGATCTAGCAATATTATGGTCTCTATGACATCCCCATGGCCTTCACACTGGCAGCGCCCAATAGGGATGAGTCGGTATACCGCCATGGAGAGAACCAAGCGCTGCTGTACCTTGTTCATCTTGAGTATGGTCTACGGCTACCACTCTACCCCTTCATTGGGGATGCATGCATTACTCTGGAGGTTTCCCCCTCTCAATTTACCCCAAACACCATTGGGGTTCTAGTGGGCTTTGTTGTCATTTGCCACCGGGTCGGTGTCTTGTCGACAATGCGATTGCTTGGATATCTAGTCGGTATCAAGTCAACTAGGAGGGACTTGCACTACTTCTTCCACTATAGTGGAAGTTTTGAGCTTGTCACGGACGCTCTAGAGTCTAACATGGACTAGAAAGAGCGGTTTGTGTGGGTCTTCAGGGCCGACCACATTCTTGCATGCCCTAATTGGTCTGAAGTGACAAAGGACGCGTTGGTGCCCTGCATCCTTGACCGTGAGGAGAGGCGGCAATTATAGAAGATCCACTCCTATGCCAGGTCCTGGGAGAGGGACAATCTATTCAAGATGGTGTCTTTCCGAGTGCTAGCGTGTCCATGATCTTGTCCTCCACGGCCGACCAGGCGAGGGCAAGTTTGCTGCCCCCCCCCCCTTCAAAAAAAGCATTAAGAGGAATTTTAGGGGGGAGGAGTTAGGCCCAGCTTGTCGTCCCTAGAAGAGGTTAAGGGGAAATCTCACCCTAGAGGAGGCGGCTGGCTTGAGGTCAAGAGTCACCGAGATCGCTGCTCAACTGGCGGAGCAGAGGAGGCCGAAGAAGGTAAAGTCCATGAAGGACCAAGGCCCCAGCAGGTCGACAGGGTAGGTCCAAGTTAACTCAGCTGAGGAACAATGGTCGGCTAAAGAATGGCAGCTGACTAATGATGTTGCTCAGCCAGATCAGGTCGTCGTTGTTGATGACTCCTCTCCTCCTAGGAAAGAGGGGGTGGGCCCAACTATCGAAACTGTAGAAGTTGGGGCCCTTATCGAAGAGACACTCAGGCTGAGTTCTATGGTTGAACCATCCCACAAGTTAGTAAAGGAGCTTGTCGGGACGCCCGAGGGTGCTGAAGAGTCAACAACACCTCTGTGATAATCTGAGGCCGATGATATTAGCAAGGTGCAGAGAAGGTTCTGGCCATTCCGCCATGGCATTCAGGAGCTTAATCGCCGGCCTTGGGAGAGGACGAGGATCATGCTAGTGGGAGAGCTACTGGCCCCGCTCTCGCCTAGGGATAAAGTTCCTGAAGGCAACAAGTTTGTCCCAGAGGTGCCCCTCGATGCAGAGACTTCGATTATGGGGCCCTTAACTGCCTCGATCGATGCTCTGCACCAGTTCGACCTTCCGGAGGACAGGACGATCTTGAGGGAGATGCCAAGTGTCGCCATGCATATAGCCCTCAAGACCTACTTGGTCCGGGGGGCTTTGCTAGAGCAGGAGTTGTTCGACTGATTTGAGTACATGCATGAGTCCGTGCAGAAGTGGCATACGAAGCTGATCCAGGAGAAGTTGGCTAAGGAAGAGGCAGAAATGAGGGTCACTGCCTTGGAGGCTAAGCTGAACAGCAGGGAGTCTGCTTGGTGCTGGGAGCTGGATAAAAAGGAAAGACTCCTAAAGGGGTACATGATTCAGTGCTCCAAGCAGTTGGGCTCCATCGAGGAGCTCCAAAGAGAGGTGACCCAGTTGAAGGAAGAGGTCGGTCATCTGTAGCAAGGGCTATCCGAGTGGGATGATCGACTGTCTGCTTTGGCCGGGAGGTCGAGTCCGAGAGGCGCTTGAAGGCGGTGACCGAGGAGGACACTCAATCAATATGTCTCTCGATCGAGCAGCTAAGGTGAGATTTCGAAGAGAAGCGGTCGACCTATCATTCATCCATGACGATTGTCAAGGACTTGGAAGGTTAGCTTGCTCGCTTGGACTCAGAGCAACATAGGAAGAAGATCATTGATGATTGGCGTTATGGCCCCTTAGGTAAAACTGAGGTAGCCTTGTCTTGCAAGGCCGGCATCGATTATCTGGCCTCGTTGCTCCCCCTGAATCTCATCCTGCACCGAATCATCTCTACCCCCCCCCCCGAGTCTCTTACTACCTTGATCTCCTAAGGGAGATCGAGATGAGTGGAGCGGGGTTAAATCTGGATTTGGACAATGGTGACGACGGCGAGTCTGGGGATGATCTCAAAGAAGACTCTCCCGCTTCCTCTTCTGTTGTTGGCATCGAGGCCCCTGCTGACTCTGCTGGCCATGCTGTTGAAGCTCCTGGTGACTCTGCTGCTATCGCCGAGGACCTCCCAAGCTGGATGTTGGACCCTAGAGGAGGGTGATTAGGGTCTTATGCTAATCTAATCCAATTTAAATACCAGTTAAATCTTATTATAAAATTATTCTTGCAAGATAGATATACAATATGTTATAAGTAAGAATAAGCTATATGAACAAAGGGAAATATCCTAGCAATGTGATATATAATGAGATATACGCAATGATATGAAACTAACTCAAGGGTAAACAATCTAAACTAGATGGTGAGCAATATAAACAAAGAGACAAAGGCACAATAAGATGAACAAAAATAAGTGCGCCAATGTAAACTCAAACACACGATATGTTCACGGAGTTTGGTCCCCACGACCTACGTCTCCGCTCCTCACCTCAAGGAGATCTCTACTATCATAACCAGGTTTTCTACGCTCACCCGAATAACATTTACACTTTACTATCACAACCGGGCTTTTTATGCTCACCCGAATAACGTTTACACCTCATAATACGGTTTTCTAGCTAACCGAAAACTTCACAACTTACACAATTGATCTCCATGAGATCACACTCATAATTAGGCACGAATACAATAAGTTTATTCTCTATAATAGATGAGAACTCAATGTAGGCTCACACTCAATGTCACAATCCCACACCCCAATAATACTATGAATGTAAATATAATAAGCTCAATAGGTTATGTGTGAACAAAGAGATAAATCAAAACAAGTCTAAACTCAATTTAAACTAGCAAAATAAATATGACAAATTAAGCATAAACAGGCTAGATAAAAAGTTTAAGAAAACTTCTCTAAAACAAGAGTGGAGGGATGTAGATTGAAGCCCAAACAAGATTGATGATCTCCCCACACTCTTGTGAAATTTTCTTCACAAACAAACTCTTAAACACTCTTTTAAACAAACATGAAACAAGCTTAAACCCTTGTTAAACTCTTTTAAAACATTCTCTTGGATGCATATGGAACTAAGGTATAAGGGGGTATATATAGGATGAAGAAACAACCCCCCAAAAACCCAAGAAAACCAAGCAAAAAGACAAAATAATAGATATATGAAAATCTAGAAAAACTAGTCGTTATGAGGTTGTCGGCCGACTGAAAATGTACATCAGTCGACTAATGACATTAATAGAAGAAAAACAGACAGTTTCAAAGAGCTGGGATTTTATGTATCTGGTTTTGTAAAATCAATTAAAAATAGTAAATCAAATCCAAAAATTATGAACTTTTGAGGGAAGGTTCTAGACATATATATAAACATGTTAGAGAAAGAATTTCTGAAATATCACTTCTCAGTTGATAGAAATAAATATTTGAACATAAATATTATAGTTTCTAAAAACTACTAAACATCCGACTTTGTAAAATCAATTTGATATAGTAACTCAACTCCAAAATTCATGAAATTTTGAGGGAAGTTTCTAAACATGTATATGAACATTTTAGAGGAATAATTTTGTAAATATAGCTTCCCATTTGAGAGAAATAAATTATTTTGTAAACTAGTCAAAAACTAAAAATCTGGAAACCGTACAAAATTAGCCGTTATGAGCTTATCAGTCGACTGATCAGTCGTCCGATGACCTCATCAGTCGACTGATCAGTCGATTGACAAGAAACAGAGTTTTTTTGATGATTCCATGTATTTTCATTAGTTGACTGAACACATTCATTAGTCGACTGATAACACTGTATCAGCCTGATTGAAACAAAAAATTTGATTTTTGAAGTGTCTTTAAAATAACAAATAAATTCCAAAAATGTAAAATTTTGGGAAATCATTGTAAACATGTAAATGAACATGTTACAAAAAGAATTTTTGGAATTTCACTTCTCAACTGTGAAAACTCATCATTTTTCAAAACAAGTCCAAAACATGAAAATACAAAATACATGTTTTTGATATTTTAGCTAAACCATATTTTGAAACATTGTGAAATGTTTTTATAGACTTAATAAACTATGTATGAAGTGATATTGAAGTCTATAAACTTATAAAATAAAATTTTATCAAAACACCTATATTTTGATAAAATCAACAAATATGTGTGTGTGAATAATGTGAGCTTAAAGTATTAACACACATAATATAAAAACCTAAACTAAATATACCCAAGCTTGTTGAAGGTCTTCAATGAGATCAATTTGGTAATCTTACGGATGAAGCTTGAACTTGGATCTTCAACTTGAATTGCGTTGCTTCACTCCATAATTCCGCCAACCTCCATTGGATATGATCGTGAATACGTCATTCCATCCATCCTCCAACTTGTTGTTTGTCTATAATAAATAGAAATATACAAATACTAAACAAGCAATATTAGTGATAAATTATTTGTTAAACATCATCAAAATAAAGAGGCCAACAATCTCCTCCTTTTTGATGATGACAAACAATTTACAAAAAGGATATATGCATGAAAGTGATAATCACATTTTATTATAATTTTATACCCTCATTATCTATTTTTAATGAATAAATATATCACTAATAATTGTTTTTATCTTTAATTGCAGGTTAATAAAGAATAAAGCCCAAAAATCCCATCTCTCAATAAAAGCTCATGAATTAAATGACGAACACAAGCAAGAGCCAAAAATACCAAGCCCAAAATCAAGCCGAGTAGCTTGTAGAAGCCGGAGAAAATAAAAAAATCAAATATGAAAACAAAATATATTCAAGATGGTTGGATGTAAAGAAAAATAACGATATCTCTTAATCCGGAAGCCGAAATTTAATATATAATATATGAAAATCGCCTATCTCGACGAGACGAAGCTATCTGTGGAGCAGATTTTTGATTAGACATCGATGCTAGCATCGATGCTAGTATCGATGACTATGAATCAGTTACAGATCAATGACTGATTTTTGATGGTTTTGGATAAGGATTCAATCCAGGGGCTCTCATTCATTGATGTTTACTATAAATAGGGGTTGCGATTCAGTATCATCCGGGGAAGGTGAACGTCGTAGCAGATGTTTTGATCAAAAAGCGTCGACATCGGGTTTTAGTTTCGAGATGCTCATTGCATAGAGATCTTCTCACTCTTAGCCAGTTTGATTTTTAGACCAGAGATTTATGGAACCAGTGCATTATTAGGAGCTTTGTATTGCAGCCATCTTGGAGTAATGGAGTCGTCATAGCTCAGTTGGAGGACTCTTGGATTCAAATCTGAAAGAAGGAGATTACCAAATAGGCTAAGACTAATTAGGCCATTGGGACAGATAGAAATCTACGGAAGAAGGATAGACCATTTATGCCAGCTAGTGCAGAGCTTAAGAGGGAGTTATTAGATAAAGCACATCGTACTTGGTACACGGTACATTCAAGGACTACTAAGATGTACAAGGACCTAAAGAGATACTTTTGGTGGAGTGATCTGCATAGAAAGTTTTTAAGAGTATGTAGCTAAGTGTCTAACCTGCCAGCAAGTGAAGGCGGAACATCAGAGAACGGTAGGAACACTTCAGCCTTTACCCATTTCGAAGTAGAAGTGGGCGGATATTAATTTGGATTTTATCGTGGGGTTGTCAAAGTCAAAGGAAGAGAATGATTCTGTTTCGGTGATAGTGGATAGACTAGTGAAGTCAGCATATTTTATTTCCAATGAAGACTAACTATACAATTGAGACGTATGTGAGGATATTTATTCAGGAGATTATTCGACTATATGGAATTCCAGATACGTTGGTATCAGATCGAGGTTCAGTGTTCATTCCGTATTTTTAGAAGAGTTTCCAGGATTAGTTAGCAACAGATTTATCTTACAGTAGTGTATTTCCACCCGCAGACACATGGTCAGACGGAGAGAGTAAATCAGATGTTGGAAGACATGTTGTGGGCTTGTGTCATTGACTTTCAAGGTAGTTGGGATGATCATTTTCCGCTGATAGAGTTCGCTTATAACAATAGTTATCAAGCGACGATCGTTATGGCCCCATATGAGGCATTGGACGGGAGACCATGTAGATCACCGATATGTTGGGCAGAGCCGGAAGATAGCTTAATGCTTGGACCAGAGCTAGTGAGGCAGACTATTGAGAAGGTAGCCTTGATCAGAAAGAGGATTCTAGCCACCCAGAGTCGACAGAAGAGCTATGCAGATAAGAGATGAAGATCCTTGGAGTTTCAGGTTGGAGATGCGGTTATGCTGAAGGTATCGCCTATGAAAGACGTTCATCGATTCGGAAGACGGGGGAAGCTTGCACCGAGATATATTGGAACCTTCCGGATTTTGGAGCGCATTGGAGTTGTGTCATACAGACTAGATCTTCCAGCATCGATGTCTAGTATACACAATGTATTTCATGTTTCTATGCTTAAGAAACACTTGCATGATGAGGAGCAGCAGCGGGTATTGGATGCACCAGAGATTGAGCTTCAGGAGGATTTGACTACTATTAAAATTCCAGTTGGTATTCTTGCCAGGGAGGGCAAGAGGCTTAGAAACGAAGTGACTCCTTTAGTGAAAGTTCGGTGGAACCGAAGAGGCGTTGAGGAGATTTCTTGGGAGCGCGAAGAGGACATACGTCACGACTATCCACACTTGTTTGAGCAGGTAAATTAAAGCTTTTTGTATGATTTATATATGGCTTATAGATTCAATTGTGGCAAAGTTTATACTTAATACTAAAATGAGGGTATTACCACTTATCTCCTAAGTACTTGGAACATATGGTATATATATGAGGGGTTCCTTATTTGGATTTTGTGCTCGATGTACTTGTTCTATTTAGTTAGGGGTTAAGTGGGGGCATTTTAGATAGTTAAGTGTAGGCATCGAAGATGATTTTTTCTGAGAGCGCGAAGATAATATGTAGCGCTACTTCCTGCATTTATTGAGGAAGTGAATTGATTTATGTGCATGAATACTTGTGTGATTATATTTAGATTTAACGCTAGGATGAGGATAATTTTGCTTAATTTTTAACCTTTTGGAACACATGGTATATATATAGGGGGTTCCTTGTTTGGATTTTTCGCCCGACGTACTAGTTCTATTTGATTAAGGGTTGAGTGGGAATATAGTCATTCTGGATTGTTAAAAATAAATATCATTTTATGCCCGTCTAGAGTGATACTATTTGTTTGAATATGCCTTCTGAATTTCAAGGATGAAATTCTTTTAAGAGGGAAAGAATGTAGAACCCCGTATTTTGTTAGAAGTATATGTGAATTATTAGTGTATAAATAATTCTATTTGTGATAAATGACTTGAGGTCATAGAGACACTTGGAAACAAGTTGTTAGTCATGTATGAGTGTGGTTTCAAAGAGTTTCGTGTATTGGTTTTGGTTGTACATCAAAACATGCACGAAATCTGGATTTAGTGTCTGCTCAGTCGACTGATGAGTCGACTAATGAGTCGACCTATGAGTCGACTGACGGGCTGATTTCGGGTTTTCTTTTAGTTGCGGGTTTGGTTGGGTTTTATTTGGGTTTTAATCGTAATATATATATACTATTTTACCCGAAACCAACCCAAAAAACCATCTAAATCCCAGAGAAACCTTAGCCCCTCTCTCCCATCAAACCATAGTTCGTTTTGGTGATTTAGGAGGAGTTTTGGATGAGTTTTCAGCGGGATCTTTGTGGTGCTGTCGAAGGGGATCGTTCTCACATCGGATTCATGAGTTTACAGTACTTCAGAGGCGAGTAACATTTCGCCCAATCCTACACCCACTGTTTGTATGCTTTTATTTGGTTTTATTTTGGTTTTATTGAGCCTAAATCACTATTTGTGTATAAAAATAGATCTTTACAGCATATGATGCAAAAATAGAATGTTTTTAGTTTATAAAAGCTCACAAACGAATTTGTAAAAGTAGATCCAGATCTGGAATTTGTTTAAACATGGGTTTTATTGTGATTTAATGGTTTCAATACGCTTTTAAACATGAATAAATATGTTTAGGGTTTTAATATAAAATATTACATATAAATCTTTCGTTTCTGTTGATATACATGTGTTAGAATTTGATATTTATTACTGGACATGAACAAGAAAACCTTAGTTTATCAATGTTTGCAGAAAATCGTCGAAAGCAGTAAAACTGGGGATTTCCTGCTCAGTCGACCAATGAGTCGACCAATGAGTCGACTGATGGAGAAATCTTCAGTTTTGTGTTGTGTGTGGTCGACTTATTAGGCGACTGATGGGTCGACTTATTAGTCGACTGATGAGTCGACCAATGAGTCGACTGATGAGGAGTTTCCTTCTTTTGTACTTCTTCAGTTTGGATCTGTTTGAGTTGCTTTTCGGGGTCGCCTCGATTATCTAACACTAGTTTATAATGTTAGTAATGTATCTGTACATGTGAGATGACTTTTGACACAAGTACCGATACGCACACCGAGGCACGTGTGACATGAGTCTATGTGTATCTTATGAATATATATATATATATCATCGACACTTACACTTCGCATAACTTATATTTAGTCCTCGTGTTGGACACTCATTCCTTTTAGTCCTCGTGTTGGACATTCATTTCATTCAGTCCATGCGTTGGACATTGGTTATATTTAGTCCATGCGTTGGACATTTGGTTATATTCAGTCTATGCCTTGGACATTAGTTATATTCAAGTCATGCGTTGGACACTCGTTACTTTCAATCCATGTGTTGGACGTTTACTTCATGCAGTCCATGTGTTGGACATTTAATCTATATAGTTTATGTATTTGGACACTTAATCATTTTCGGACATGACATTCATGTGAGTTCGACATGACAGTATGTTTGGAAGTAGAGATGGGTTTTGTATTCTTTAAATTTATTTGTTCCTATATTAGATTCTGGGTTTTGGTATTTAGGGATTTACAATTCGAGATACAAGATATATACATGAGGGTTTCCTTGTTTGGATTATTTCGCTCGACATACCTATGCTCGTGTTGTGATTTCCTAACTACTAAAATCCTCTTATACATAGGTAATTACAATTTGAGCTACATGGTATATACATGAGGGTTTTCTTGTTTGGATTATTTCGCTCGACGTACTTATGCTCACATTGTGATGACCTATATAGGATCAATGATTTCATATATATATGTATTAACTGTATTTTCTGTATACAACGAGCCCTTTCCCTTGGGGTTGGTTGTGATGTTTCTCGCTAGCGCTTTGATGCTCGTTGTCCCTCCCCCTTTCAGGTAACGAGCCAGGAGCTCGGAGAGTCGCAGGTTGATGGCGAGGCACTCTAGCTTTAGTTATTCTATTATAGTTGTATTTTACTTTTGAGCTCCACTGTAGACTTTTATTTAGACATTTTGAGAGTTTATTCTAAAAGTTGTAAAGGCTGTGTGCCTTATTTCATTTTATTCAGACATTTGTATTTGAGACTTGTTGAGAAGATCCAGTTTATTCATTTCAGATATTGACTTGTATTTCAGTATGTTAGATGATGAAGTATTAATCTGATCTCTATTATTTCATCAGTTGACTCTTGTGTTATCTTTTACTTGCTTTTATACCTACACCTGTTATTGACTCTACTAGAGAGATAGTAATTATGATGGTGAAACATGTTATTGCATGGTGCGGTGCATGGCAGGTTTGACATTCTTGGTTTCACCTTGGACTACAGCCTTGTGTGAACCCAGGGGTATCACACATAGCTAGATTAGAAATCCACATTGATCAACTAGCTAGTGCCATAAGTGAAGGAGAGAAAGGAGAAATTTTGAGTCAACCCGTAGTCAATCCTAAGGACACTCAAATGAATGAACTACAGTCAGGAAAACATGTCGATAATCAGGAAAGAACACCTTTAAGCCAAATTCTTGTTCCAATTCATTCTCCTTCTGATAACTCAATTACGGAAAGACCAGGGGAAGAAGAAGAAGAGTCAGATCCAAGTTTTGAGGAAATTTTCGATGAGGAGCTAAAAATATTAGGAGAAGCAGGTCAGGTTTGTCAAAATAAAGAAACTATGTTAAATAATTGCTGCTTTGAACTGAATTTTGAAAAACTCTTTCTTGATGAACTAAAATTTTTGGAAAATAAACAACAATCAAATTTTTACACCTCAGCCCTGAATTTTGGGGTTGAGGAAAGTGTTAAAGAAAAATTGGTTGTTAGAAAAAAAACATTCATAAATCAAGAATCTAAGTTCAAAACGCATGACACCAATAATACCTACCTTCCATTACCACAAGAATTATTGAATACCCCGATATGCTTGGAATTTCATATTATTGATTATATCATTCTAAATTTTTTTAAAATCCAAGGGGGAATTTTTAGCAATAAGGTAGGATTCAATGTAGAATACGAGATCTTCATGTTGAACACTTCATTCTATATTGTTTGTTTTATTTTTTTAGAATAATAAAAATAATTTACTCTTCTCTCATTTGAGAGTTTCTTGTTCAGTTGTAAAAAAGAAGAAAAAAAGAGGAAAAAAAGAAAGAAAAAGAATAAAATTTTGATTTCATCCTCCTCAGACGAAAGATAATTGTAGTTTTTATCAGCCGACCAAATGTAAGTACTTCACTTCTTATCTGTTTTACTTTGTGTATCATAGAGTTTGCATTGAGGATAATGCAAAATTTAGGTGTGGGTGTGAGAATTAGTTTTTTCCTCTTTATTTTACCTTTTTAGTTGCATTTTTAATTTCTTTTTCTTTCATAAAAAATAATAAAAATATTGTCACTTGTCAAATTGATAGAGTTAAGTAATAATTGATTGATTTGATAAATTTAAAACTTTCTAATCCCTAGTTGGTTATTTACTTGAGTTCACCTTTTATGATAACTCTAAATAAATTTCTTAAGAAATAATTTTCAAAGTAGTATACTTTACTTAAGCCTTAACTTGGACTTTTATTTAAAATAATAAAATTTTTACATGCTTAGCTTAGAATTAAAAGTAATTTTTCAAAGTGTCTTGATTGACATATTTTTCAGAATATATATACATACATAATAATAATAATAATAATAAATAGCATTACAAAAAAAGAGTGCGGAAAATGGGTACAAAAAAAGAAAAAAAAACTCTTGAATTCAAGGTGATTCTATCTTATAAAGCCTAAACTGACCGAGTAATTAAGCCCAAAGAATATTTTCATACTTAATGATTTAAGCCCAATTAGGTTGGGATCCATTAGCCCAAAACTCATTAAATGGTTACTTAGAAAGCCCTTAAAGTAGAAAAAAATCACCAATGAAGAAAGAGTTAAAAAAGAAAGAAAAAAATAATACTAATAAAAATACTAATAAATGTTTTATATATATAGTTATATTTGTATATATGGTCTTGGAAAATATTTTAGATCAAGCAACTTAAAAATAGCATGTTCTTTTCAAAACTTTTAAATTAAATGTCTAAGTTTGGCTTGGTTTTGTATTGCAATAATGAGAAGATTTTCTAGGAAATTCACTTTGGAGTTATTTATAAAAACATTTTCTTGAGTAATAACTAGCTTCAATTAGATTATCTAAAATTATCAAGTAAATTTAATTATTCACTAACTTCTTTAATTTGGCAAGATGACCGAATTTTGTGGGTATATTCACTGTAACCCTCACGAGACTATAACTCGTCCATTAGGGTAACCTAGGGGTTTAAAAGCTTGTTGTATGCGCTAAATACAACCGCGATTCCTACGAAAGTGAGTTAGGATTTTATTTTTCTTTCTTTGCTAGAGGACTAGCAAAAGTTTAGGTATTGGGGTATTTGATAATCATATTTTATTATAATTTTATATCCTCATTATCTATTTTTAATGAATAAATATATCAGTTATAATTGTTTTTATCTTTAATTGCAGGTTAATGAAGAATAAAGCCCAAAAATCCCATCTCTCAATAAAAGTTCATGAATTAAATGAAGAACACAAGCAAGAGCCAAAAATCCCAAGCCCAGAATCAAGCCGAGTAGCTTGTAGAAGCCGAAGAAAATAAAAAAAATCAAATATGAAAACAAAATATATTCAAGATGGTTGGCCACAAAAAAATGATGATATCTCCTAATCCGAAAGATGGAATTTAATATATAATATATGAAAATCGCCTATCTCGACGAGACGAAGCTATCTGTGGAGGCAGATTTTTGATTGGATATCAATGCCAGCATCAATGCTGGTATCGATGGTTAGAATCTGTTACAGATCAATGGCTGATTTTTTTATGGTTTTGGATAAGGATTCAATCCAGGGGCTCTCATTCATTGATGTTTACTATAAATAGGGGTAGAAAGTGAGGGGTTAGTGGTGTAAAAATTTTTGTAACTACATTTGGAGAGGAGGGCTACTCTTAATTGAGAAGGCCTTCCAAATTTATAACTTTTGTTGCAATTAATAAAATAATTTTTTCACCACTTTAAATAATTCTTCTCTTTGTTGGATGATGAAGATGAAGATGAAGAATTATTTAGAGGTTTGCATTTCTTTTATTTTTCTCTTTTATTTCTTTTTATTGCTTATTAGTTTAGATTTATTTCTATGCTTGTAGTTAGATTTTATTTTCTTGTTAAATAGCCAAGAGGCTAGAACCATCTTGCCTTAGATGTATTTCATGCTTATAGGTTAGATTTATTTTCTTACATTTAATTCTTGTAATTTATTTTGTAGTTTAGATTTTGTAATTTATTTTATAGTTAGATTTTAATTTCTTACACTATTCACCTTGAGGTTAGAACCCTCTTGGGTTTAGTTTTTTTATTTATTTATTTTTATTTTCTTTGATTTGCCTTTAGGCTAGAACCCTCTAAGGAATCACCATTTTCTAAGAAGTGGGTTTAATTTTAGATTACACATATCTTTAATTGAATCCACCAACTTTACTTTCTTAAATTTTATTTTTCATTCTTGATTTTTATTTGTTTCTTGATTTTTCCTTCTTGCCTTGTTGATCATATTTATTTTTTTATCACTTCCACTCTCAAATATATTCATTTACACAATCATTTTCATTCTCTCCATCTCTCCACAATCACACTTATTCTTCACTCCTATTTGTCACGCACACAACATAAGAACTAATTTATATTTTCTCCTACAAAACTGTGACGCCCCTGGGTTCACACAAGGCTACAGTCTAAGGTGAAATCAGAGATGTCAAACCTCGCATGCACCCACACTATGCATAAACATGTTTCACCAATCATAGTGATATCCTCTAGTAGAACCAAATAGAATTGCAGGTGCAAACAGGCAAAATAAAGGGAATAAATGTAATAGACATGATATAGAAGAGATATCTCATAAATGAAAAGAATCATATCTCAACTATAATACATCTGATATCTGAATAATGAAAATGTCTCAACATAAATCAACTAAAAATCGTACTAAGGCACACTACCTTTACAATATGAATATGAAACTCTAATATCTGGATAAAACTTAAAACTACAGTGGAGTCTCTACAAGTAAAAATACACGACGGCGACTATGCCAGAACTCCGTCACCCTGCGGCTCTACGAAACTCCGAACTACCTGAAAAGTAATTTAGAAGAAAAAGAACAACAACAAGAGCGTCAGAGCGCTACAGCAAGATTACCTCCATCCGCCCCCAGGGGAAGGGCTACTAGATGGGTGAAGCCTCTATCTATTAAGCATAGTCTACCTAGATTCATTTTTCCTCGTATCTAAGTAGGATTAACATTTAGAAACCTACAACATGAGACATAGTATGTCGAGCGAAATAATCCAAATAAGAAAACCCTCATGTATATACCATAAGTCTCAAATTGTAGATATCTAAACATTAATACCGAACTAAGAAAAGACAATCTAATGAAACCAATAATTAGAAATCCATAGCACGAGACTGGTACGTCAAGTGAAATAATCCAAATAAGGAAACCCTCATGTATATACCATAAGTCTCAAGTTATGAATCTCTAATCATTGATCCCAACTAAGAAGTAAAGAAGACAGTAAAAGAAATAAGATATCAACACATCGTATTTATAATATCTTCCACAATCACTAGAGAGATAGAATAAAATACCAACACATAATTTTGTATACTTTCAAAAGTAACGTATCTCAGTTATATAGTTCAATGATAGGTCGTATTCATAATCGGCATCTGTCATACTTAGGCTATCAAGTAATTGTCTCAGTGCAACGGACTATCCTGTAGGTATCCTGAACTGTGTACACGGCTCATTAGTCTCATCGCGATCTCAGTGTGTAACATGAGTGCAGGACGGACTATCAAATAGGCATCCTAGAAATACAACTCACAGCCTCATCACACCCTAGTGCGGGACAGACGGCTAGATCAAGCCTCCTAAAATCCGACTCAATGGCATGTACATGTGGAATATCGATGCACTACCTCATGTAGTACTGAACTGAGCTCATCAACGATATCCACCTCATATAAATATTTGTATCTCTGGTATATCGATGCACTATCCCATATAGTACTGAGCTATACTCATCAACGTCAGTTATCTCATGTATAAACCGTGTATATCTGGCATGTCGACGTACTATCCCATATAGTACTGAGCTGTGCTCATCAACGACATCCAACATGTATATGAATGATATCTAATTTAAATATGATCAAATCAAAATTTATCATAACCCCCTTGGGATTCTTAAGTGTATAATATAACATATTTATGACTATACGTGTAACATCAAGCGGCTCAAAACTCCGCGAACGCACCTCAAAACGGCGCAACACAACTCCACAAAACGAGCAGGAAAAACAGACGGGACATCTGTTAGTAAAATAAGTATATCTTTTTCTAGGAAAACTATTTTTACAAATGGTTTTCTGTTTTGAAAACTAGATTCACACATCATTCAAATGACATAAGTTTGGTTCAGTTTGAAATTCATTTGTTATTCCAAATCTCCAGTTAAATATTATATATGTGCAGCCATTTTTCTACAGGACATGTTATTAGTAAACATAACATATATTTCTCTATACAAAGTCTTTTTAAGAATGATTTTCTGTTTTAGAAACTAGATACATATAGATTTCATTTAAAACTAGTTTGGTTAAATTTGGAGTTTGTTTGCTATCTTAAACTCTCAATTAAAGATTATACAAGTGCTGCAGTTTTCTGCAGAAAAACATATATATAGTACATCACTTCAATTTCTCATATATGAATAAAATTATGAAAAACCCTAATGATCATGATCATAATACTATCATAAACAGTAAGAAAAGATTATTCATCTAGCATTTATTTTATGGTTTACTATCAAAAATCTGACTTTTAACACCTCAGGTTAAGATTAAAGCATGAAAACACATATTCAACATCATATTAATCATCTACACTAGTTATTTAACTATGAGGATAGGTTTGGATGAAGATAATCTTATCTCAAATGTCATTCTAAGCCTCTGAGATAAACAGCAAGCAATTAGAAGTGCAAACAACTCGTTTTCTCCTTTCTACACGTCGATGATCTCGCCCTTGTGTCGATATTTGCTTCACAAAGCTCTCAAAATTCTCAATTTTAGGGGTTAGGGCTTTAGAGAGAGGAATAGGGACTTTTAGGGTTTGAAACTCTGATGTAAGGGTGATAATTTTCGTAAAAATATAAGTGTATATATATATATATATATATATATATATATGCAAATCCGAAATAAACCCGTTTGACCCGAACCAGGAAACCTAGTCTCACTAGGAAAATAACCTTCGGTATTTTAGCAATAACTTTCACGTCCGACCTTAGAATGAGGTGATATAAGATTTGTTGGAAGCTCTTGAAGATACCTACAACTTTAGTATTTTAAGTTTTTCCAGAACTATTTCAGTGTGTAAAATACATATACTTCTATCTGATCGTTTTTCCCAGATTCAGGCCCGTGCATGTGTGCATGATATCACTTCTATATTCACATATATACATTGAATTGATCTCAAATAAATTCTTAGCATACTAAAACATTAATAAATATTATTATTTTATAATATAATATATTTATTATTTATTATAAAATATTCAAATTTTTGGGGTTTTACAAAAACACCTTCCTCATGGGATCGATAACTTTTTATACTATAACATGACACGGTTGTTCACTTGCAACATTTTTGATACATGTTTATGCCGCATCAGAAAGAAAAGAATATATAAATTAGAATTATCATGCATATAAATAAGAAAGACTATACTCACAATATTTCTTCCTCTTTGACAACATCAAAAAGGGGAAAACAAGGAATGAAGAGAGCGAAAGCTCTCCCTACCTATAAGCATGGATGAGTATAAAATAAATATACGGATTGCTCTTCCTGTCAAAATGCCTCATAGGATACATGAAATAAATGCTAAGGCAAGCATGTGAGCAAGCATAAATAAAAAATATGCTAAATATTACTCACATACAAGAGGACAAAGAGAACACATATAAATATGTCATTATGAAGATAGTGTCTCATTACACTAACATAAAAACCATATATAGAATAGATTTATGAAATCAAAAGAAAGAAAAAAAAATATGAGAATCATGAAAAGAGTTTTCAAGTGAAAACAAATCAACCAAATGAAATCATAAATCAAATTTTAAGCCCTAAAATGATGTTTGATAATTAAAGGAAATTATCTTTGAAGAACTTGATCAAACTACTCTTAGAATACATTATAAAGCATATTTGTAATTTGAATCATCTATTTGCGCTATATAATGAATTCAAAGGAACAAATCAAAACAAATTTTTGACAAAATGTAAGAAAGACAGCAATATATCAAGCTCTTAAGCTTGTTCCAACCCATATAAGGACTTTAAGTATCCGGTAACAACATTTGGGAATAAACACCCAATAAATCCGGGAGGTTATATAAGCACAAACCTCTCAATAAAAATAAAAACTAGTAATCATGAAAACAAAAGAATTGATCAACAAAAAAAAATGTTTTCATATCCAAAAAAATTTAACACATAATTTTCAAAACCAAGAAAAAAGAAATATAAAAACACTAAGAATTCTTGGTTTAAAAATCAAATATGTTTTGGTACCCAAGTATTCTTGGTACCAAAAAGTTTAGGGACATGACCCCTATCATTTAAGCTCAAAATCCTAGGGTTATGAACCCGTTTGGGCACATATGGTGCACTAACACGGTCAAAGCAATAATCACTCAAATGACCATTCTGATTGTAATTTGTGTAATGAAAGAGATCTATTTGTTTTTGTGGACCATTAGCTCGTGCACCGGAATCATTTGCAAATAAAAGTTGTCCTTTAAAATTATTTTGCAAATGAGAAACATTATTAAACAAATGTGGTCTTTTTAGAACATTTTACAAAATAGGAGTTTTTTACATATCAAAACAAAATTTAGCAAGATATCCAAACCTACCACACACATCATATTTAAAAACACGTGGTCCACTAGAAACATTTGGTAAACAAGAATTCTTTTTTAAATCAAAGCAAAACTTTGACAAATGGCCAAAACGACCATAATAATCACATTGAAACACATGAGCATGCTTATGATGAACATGATAAATATGTGTATGTGTATGTGATGAAGAAGCCTCATGAGATGCACAAGAAGCATTGATATTAGTATTTTTAGATTTTTGTGCATCATAGCAAAATTTAGCTAGATGACATTTTCGGTCACAAATGGAATATTTGTTAATTTTGCTATACAAGTGTGCATAGTGTGTAGGTGATTTTGTAGCACTAAATTTAGCACACTTGTCCATAAGTTTCTTATAGTTATCAATGCATGTTTTCAAAGTTGAATCTAAAGATGAGAAGCGTTTATTCACAAGATTCAAATATTCATTATTGGGCATATATGCATTCTTAGTAAAAGTAGAACATATATATTCCTTTATAAAAGAAGCTATATCATTTTTTATGTTTTTTACTTCTAACATTGCATCAATCTTAGCATGAGATAAGCTAGAAATGAATGAGGTCAATTTTTTATTTTCCAAAGTTAACATGTCATTATTTTCTTTAAGCATAGTATTTTCTTTTGCAATAACATCCAGTTTTGACACTAGCTCCTCATGATCGGATTTTAATTCTACATGCTTGCTTTGTAGGTCAATAAAATCTTTATGCAATTTGTTATAGGTATGCAATAATTTTTTACTAGCACAAGCAAGTTCATCACTAGATAAGTCATTATCGGGTTCGGAACCGCATACCACACTAGGGCTAACGCCTAGTGACCATGTGTATGATGAAGCTCCAATATCACTTGAAGAAGGATCATCCAAACTATGTCGGATTTCCTCCAAGTTGCTTTGATATGCTTCTATGAATTTCCATAAATTGTAAGCACTGTCAAAATGAACAAACTTGTTAGACATAGATGAATCAAAAGCATTTAGAAAAATATTCTAACAAAATCATGTTCATTGTAAACATTCGATGATCATTTTTATTTCACTTGGATTTCTTCGTAGTGGGCATAATATAAGCATCATCTATAATTTCCCATAAATTAATCAGAATGTTTAGATCCAATAAATATCTTAAATCTAGCACACCATTGAGCATAAGGGAAATTATCTAATTTTAGAGCAATATTGATGGCATAACCTAAACTAGGTGCACCGTGCATATCCATAATATATGTATATATGTGCAAGCAAGATAACAAAGGAAATCTAAACAAGATTAGCACAAAAAGATAACTTGGATCTTTAACTCAAGGTGATTAGACCTTAAATCAAAGAGCACCAAGCTCTGATACCAATTGTTGGACCCTAGAGGGGGGTGATTAGGGTCTTATGCTAATCTAATCCGATTTAAATGCTAATTAAATCTTACTATCAAATTATTCTTGTAAAATAGATATACAATATGTTATAAGCAAGAATAAGCAATATGAACAAAGGGAAATATTCTAGCAATGAGATATACAATGGGATATATGCAAGAATATGAAACTAACTCAAGGGTAAACAATCTAAACTAGATGGTGAGCAATATAAACAAAGAGACAAAGGCACAATGATATGAACAAAAATAAGTGCGCCAAATCAAACTCAAATACACGATATGTTCACAGAGTTCGGTCCCCACGACCTACGTCTCTGCTCCTTACCTCGAGGAGATCTCCACTATCATAACCAGGTTTTTTACGTTCACCCGAATAATGTTTACACCTCGTAATATGGTTTTAACTTACACAATTGATCTCCACGAGATTACACTCACAATTAGGCACGAATACAACAAATTTGTTCTCTACAATAGATGAGAACTCAATGTAGGCTCACACTCAATGTCACAATTCCACACCCCAAATAATACTATGAATATAAATACAATAAGCTCAATAGGTTGTGTGTGAACAAAGAGATAAATCAAAACAAGTCTAAACTCAATTTAAACTAGCAAAATAAATATGACAAATTAAGCATAAACAAGCTAGATAAAGAGTTTAAGAAAACTTCTCTAAAACAAGAGTGGAGGGATGTAGATTAAAGCCCAAACAAGATTAATAATCTCCTCAAACTCTTATGAAATTTTTTTCACAAATAAACTCTTAAACACTCCTTTAAACAAACACAAAACAAGCTTAAATCCATGTTAAACTCTTTTAAAACATTCTCTTGGATGCATATGGAACTGAGGTATAAGATGGTATATATAGGATGAAGAAATAACCCCCCAAAAACCCAAGAAAACTAAGCAAAAAGACAAAACAATAGATATATAAAAACCTAAAAAAACTAGCCGTTATGAGGTTGTCGGTCGACTGAAAATGTACATCAGTCGACTGATGACGTCGATAGAAAAAAAAACAGATAGTTTCAGAGAGCTTTAATTTTGCATATCTGATTTTGTAAAATCAATTAAAAATAGTAAATCAAATCCAAAAATCATGAAATTTTGAGGGAAGGTTTTAAACATATAGATAAACATGTTAGAGAAAGAATTTCTGAAATATCACTTCTCAATTGAGAGAAATAAATATTTGAACACAGATATTACAGTTTCTAAAAACTACTGTAACATCTGACTTTGTAAAATTAATTTGACACAGTAAATCTACTCCAAAATTCCTGAACTTTTGAGAGAAGTTTCTAAACATGTATGAACATTTTAGAGAAAGAATTTTGTAAATATCATTTCCCATTTGAGAGAAATAAATTATTTTGTAAACTAATCAAAAACTAAAAATCTGGAAACTATACAAAACTAGCCTTTATGAGCTTATCAGTCGACTGATCAGTCGACCGATGACCTCATCAGTCGACTGATTAGTCGACTGAAAAGAAACAGAGGTTTTTTGATAGTTCTAGGTATTTTTATCAGTTGACTGAATACATTCATCAATCGACTGATAACACTGTATCAACCTGATTGAAACAAAAAATCCGATTTTTGAAGCGTCTTTAAAAATAACAAATAAATTCTAAAAAATATAAAATTTTGGGAAATCATTGTAAACATGTAAATGAACATGTTACAAAAGGAATTTTTGTAATTTCACTTCTCAATTATGAAAACTCATCATTTTTCAAAACAAGTCCAAAACATGAAAATACAAAACACATGTTTTTGATTTTTTAGCTAAACCATGTTTTGAAACATTGTGAAATGTTTTTATAGACTTTATAAACTATGTATAAAGTGATATTGAAGTATATAAACTAATAAAATAATATTTTATCAAAAACACCTATATTTTGATAAAATCAACAAATACGTGTGTGTGAATAATATCAGCTTAAAGTATTAATACACATAATATAAAATCTAAACTAAATATACCCAAGCTTGATGAAGGTCTTCAATGAGCTCAACTTGGTAATCTTGCAGATGAAGTTTGAACTTAGATCTTCAATTTGAATTGCATTGCTTCACTCCACAAATCCGCCAACCTCCATTGGATATGATCGTGAATGCGCAATTCCATCCATCCTCCAACTTGTTGTTTGTCTACAATAAATAAAAATACATAAACACTAGACAAACAACATTAGTGATAAATTATTTGTTAAATATCATCAAAACAAAGAGGCCAACACTGGACTCCCGGATCTGGCCGAGAGATCTAATAGCTTGTGCATATCTTCTCTTTTTTTTGTAAATATCAACATGCCTTATTGTAAATAGACATGGGTACCTTAAAGAACTTGTAATAAAGCTTGAGTATCGGAATAAAGATTGACTTTGCTCTCATAATAGAGTATGCTTTTATTTATTCCCTGTTTTTTCTTTGATAGCTTGTTGCTTTGATCTGATTGAAAGAACCAAGTGTTGATTACAATGAGTCAATCGTGTTGTGTTGACCCGAATGTTAGAGGGTCAAAACGACTGGCTCATCTTACACCGCTTGTGGGCGATATGTTAAGGTCTTTTGTCGATAAGACCCGGCTAGTTGAAGTGCCTAAGGCTTTTATCAAAGATGACCGAACAATTGAACTCCATACCTTGGGTTTACCCATGATGGCACCAAGGACTTTTTAGCAAAATGACAACCTACAGGTTGGGTACCCAGGACTTACATAGACGCCTGGGGCTTGGATTACCCAGAGGTTGTGCCTAGGACTTACTGAAGTCGACTAGGTCTTTAACAACCAAAAGGTTGCACCTAGGACTTGCAGACGTCGACTAGGTTTTTCGCCCTACGGAGGTGTAAAGCCCCGAATAATTTCTATAGTATATATGTATACTCATGTGT
>BQKN01063352.1:69275-84733 GCA_022839385.1 Asparagus kiusianus
ATCAGTCATTCGAGTATTATCTTTTACTTGCTTTTGTACCTACACCTGTTATTGATTCTACTAGATAGATGTTAATTGTGATGGTGAAACATGTTATTGCACGGTGGGGTGCATGGCAGGTTTGACATTCTTGGTTTCACCTTGGACTGCAGCCTTGTGTGAACCCAGGGGCGTCACAGGAGGTCAGCCTTGATAGCAAAGTGACAAAGGATAACCCGGAGGTTTAGTACCCAGGACTTACAAAGACACCTGGGGCTTGGACAACCTGGAGGTTGTGCCTAGGACTTACTGAAGTCAACTAGGTCTTTAACAACCACAAGGTTGTGCCTAGGACTTACAGAGTCGACTAGGTCTTTCGCCCTATGAAGGGCCGCCCTGATGACAAAGCGACAAATGACAACCCGGAGTTTGGGTGCCCAGAACTTACGTAGACGCCTAGGGCTTGAACAACCTGGAGGTTGTGCTGAGGACTTACTGAAGTCGACTAGGTCTTTAGCAACCATAAGGCTATGCCTAGGACTTGTAGAAGTCGACTAGGTCTTTCACCCTACGGAGGGCCGTCTAGATGGCAAAGCGGCAAAGGACAATCCAAAAGTTGGGTGCCCATGACTTACGTAGATGCTGGGGTTTCAATACAGCCATGATGGTCGAGAGGTGATTGTGAGAGTCGACCATATGGAGAGTGCCTTGGGTTTATTCCTGATAAGGCACCAAGAGCTTAAAATTCCTGCATAGACTAGGCACAATAGGAGTGCAAAATAGGAACCGAGTCAATTTCAATAAGAATTTCATTGATACTAAATGAAATTTACAAAATCATCAAAAATAACATAGCAAAATTATTGAAAATAACACTGCAAATGCTCGATATTCCAGGGATGCTGGAGGACTCTCCTATATGGGGCCCTTAGCCGATAAATGCCTACTCGCAAGTCTTCTAAGACTGTGTATGGCCCTTCCCAGTTAGGACCTAGCTTTCCTCTCCGAATATCTTTGTCAAAAGCAGCTTTGCAAAGGATGAAGTCGCCAGCATTGAATCTCCTTGGTCGGGTTTTGTTGTTATAATAGCGGGCGATTCGTCGCTAATTGGTGACCTAGGTCCGGAGCACTTTCTCTCGGGTCTCGTCTAGGAGGTCGAGGCTGATTCAAAGTCCTGTTGAGTTCACATCCTCATCGAAGTGTTGTAGTCAGATGGTTGGCATACCTACTTTGACGGGAGTGACCGCTTCTGCGCCATAAGCTAGCTTGAATGATGTTTCCTCGGTCGAGTTCTTGTGGGTCATGAGGTACAACCAGAGGATACTAGGCAACTCTTCAACATCTTTCAAAGCTAAAGACTTTAGAAAAGAGACTATCCCAGTGAATAAGGAGACACTCTCATACTATTCTCATGATTTGGCAATCAAGGAGCCAGAATTGTTTTCTCTAAAAAGACAACATGATGCTAGCTAGGGTGGTTTTCTCTAAAAAGACAACCAAGATGTCCATCTTGAGGAAACTTTAAAGATAATGGGAGCTCCTTCATTCTATAGATGGCTAGCTGATAAATACTCCCGAAATGGTGGCTAATGCTTCCAAAATAGTGGCTAATGCTTCCAAAATGATTGATAATGTAGAAAACACGATTGTGTTGATTTCTACATGATCTCTCATGGAGCCCTTCCAAGCTGAGTTCGAGTAACATAACCTTGATTTAGTTCTACAAAGTGAAACTGAAGAACTAGGCATGCTTTCTCCAAAGAGAAAAGAAGCCACACAGTGGGCGCCAAACTGTTGATGTACTAGTGATCACACAGTCAATATATATCTGTATTTAGATGAGTCTATTCAGGATGGATGAGGGGCCGCTTTCTTCCTCAACTTTATGTCTAGTCCTTGAGTAGGGTTGATGGATCTGCACGTGTAGAAATTCGTGAGAGGATGGGGTTTGGTTCCCCCATTGTACCTTCGACGATCAAGTTAGATAATGAACTTGAGTAGGATAAAATAAGAACTATGAGAGTTCTCGTATGTGTGCAGTGTGATTTGTAAGTTTTGATAAGTTGGATCCAAATCCAGAATCTAGCCCTTTGCTCAGTTGAAATAGTACTTGTATTTATACCTAGGGTATAAGGGTAGATTGGTCACTTCCACCGAGCACTGAGAGGTAATGGTGAAGTGTGGGCCGATGGCTGTGTTATCACCTGCTTTTGTAGGTGTCGGCTGGCTAGTGGGGGAAGGATTAGTTCAGCATTAAATGGGAAGTGATTGGTAGCATAGCAGTGCCCACGTGGTCCGATGAATCATGATGGCTATCGGGGCTAGGGGCATGATGCGCCTGACATGCATTAAATGTGATGTTAACATGTTGCTGGTGAGGATAGACTCAAGGCGAAAATAGTCCTCTAGCTTCACTAAGAAGTAACACAGTTTCGAGTCATCTTCGTAAGGCGTCGAGTAGATGGTCGAGTGGGCTCGTGGTGAGTCGTCTTCAACAAAGGGGGTGACAAGTATCATATTTTGAGTCGACATTAGGGGGTGTCGACTCGGCAAGTTGGCTGAGTTGTCGTCCATACTAGTTCCTGACCGCCAAGTTGATTGGGACATAGCATACATTACACTTGTCCTTTGCTCGGCATTGAGTTGCACTCGGGCGAATGGGAACATCATAACACTTAGAATGTTCAATATTACACCTTTTTAAAGACAACTATCCATCAAGCTCATTAGTATGTCTTTGAATGATGCTACCTCAATGGCAACGTCAAGCTCATCAGAAAGCATTTGAACGATATTGTTATCACTTGAATGGCTGATTCTATAGAGAATCATGCTAAATAGAGTCAAGTCTTAGAATATTCAACATTATACCTTTATTAAGACAAGCATCTGTCAAACTTATCAGTACACCTCTGAATGATGATACCTCAATGACATTGTCATAATCATCAGTACGCCTTTGAATGATATCATTGTAACTTAAATAGCTGATTTTAAGAGAATCACATCAAATAGAGTCAAGTCTCAAAAGGTTCAATATTACACCTCTACCAAGACAATCATAAATCAAGATCATCAATAGCCTTGGAAGATGATTCCCCTGACATGTTTAACAAAACACCTCTATCACATTATCTTTAGAATACTCATTGAAACACCTCTTTTGAAGAGATATAGCTGACAGGTTCTGTAATACAAATTCAGTAGCAATGCCCCCAGTCAAATGATATCTATAGATAATGTCATCCCCACCAATTGGCATCAAACTTATCAGCAACAAGAGAGAGAGAGAGAGAGAGAGAGAGAGAGAGAGAGAGAGAGAGAGAGTGTGTATACTACTCAAAGTGCTTTCTAACAGTATGTGTTCTTTATCACCAACCAATGACATCATATCCAACATCTCTGAACAAGTAGTTAATCACTCTTCTAAACAATCAAGTCACCCGCCTAAAGAGATTCAAAGATTTTAGAGTTCCAAACTTAAGGACTCCTGAAACTTTGAAGGGGGTTTTGTCAATGATAAGAAATACAGACCGTTCAACAAGATGATTAAATATAAAGATGGGCCCCTCAAGATACTTTCCTCATATTACTTAAACCCAACAAATCCAAGAAAAGATGACGAAAGGAGGAAAGAGACCAAAACTCTAAGCTAAACAATCTCCCATGCCTACAAAAGACAAACTTCCTAGGGAATAGCACAATTCCGCGGTAAACAGCCCTGTGTAGACCTAAAGTGTCGTGCACACTAAAGAATAGTATGAATATAAGATGCACCCCCCATTGAACTCAGAGTTTGAGGGCTATACAGAATATGAGGCGCTGACACAATTTAAGCATTCCATTAGGGGTCTAATCACACCAGCGCTCGTTTAATGCATTGATTTTGAGAAGTCTACAACACACATAATTTGAGGTGCACGGTTCTAAGGCAATACGCCACCAAACCCAGCATAACACTCAAACTACTCAAGCTGATACAGTAGTCATGATTGGACACAAATAACAAGGATGATGACTTCCCGTCAGCTACGTGAGGATGAGAGGTGTTTGGTGGAAATTTTGTGTAAGAAGACAATGGAAGAATTGAATGTTTTATTCTCTCTATCTCGATTACAATTTAGATTTCCTGATTATAAAAATGAAGAGAGTTCATGCAAATCCTCCCCTTTGTTTAATTCTGGGTTCTTCGCGGTGGTGATGAAGTGCCTCCCCGAATACTCGCGTTGAGTTTGCTCTTCGTTGATGATCCGCACGTCTCGATTCACTGGAACAGTATCTTCTCCTCACGATTTGACGCTATGGAGAACTTGTGTGGCAAGTTTTAAAGAACTCCTGATGAGTTGATAACTCTGAATGAGTTTGAAACTCAAACTCTATGAAAGAGTTGATTTAACCAAAATCGGTTTGTAAGCCAAGGATGAAGAAAGCTCATGTTTTCGATCTCCAAAGCTCTAACAATTCCCCTAAAAAAGCTAGCCAAAGATCTCTTCTTTGCTGCCAAGTCGAAGGACAAAAGAAGGATCAATCCCAGAGCCCGAACTCAATTGAGTTTCTCACTATTTATAGGGGATTAAGGGGTATAACCGTCCCCTTAATTTGCTCCTAAGTGGGGCTGAATGGGGTGTAACCACCCCCTTAAATAACTCCCCAAAATCGTAACGGAAAATGGTTTTAAAACCGATTAGTTCGTGCTTTGAACGAGTCAAACGCTAAAAAATAGTGTTCAGGGCCCGAACTCCGCGTTTTAGACTTGAAACGCAAAGTTGGGCCTATTTTGGTAGCTGAACGCATAGGTCACGCTGCATTGTAAATCTGAAATGCAGAGTTGGGACGTAGATATAAAGTTTGTGTTTTGAGTCCGCGAACTCTGCATTTTTAACTAGAGCGCTGGGGATGAACCTTGCGTTTTAACTCTAAAACGTGGGCATGACCTCTGTGTTTTGATGTTGTAACACAGGAATGACCCATACGTTTTGATGGTGTAATGCAGGGATGACCTCTGTGTTTTGAGGTTGTAATGCATGGATGACCTCTGTGTTTTGAGTCTGAGATGCAGAGGTGAGCTCTCCGTCTTGATTTGAAGAGATCGTTAATTTGTAGTCTCTTTTGCTAGAGCGTTGCAAAAACCGTCATCTTATAATCTTCGTCTTGGCTCCTTAAAAATATGAGAGTCGTCAGATTGTAACTCCTGATGTTGATTGTGAGGGCTGTTGATTAGAGCTTTCATCAGTTATTATAAAGGTCGTCAGATTATAACATTCATCGATCTATGTGTAAGTCTTCAAATTGTAGCCTTCCGGAAGGCGTCGAATTATAACTTCCATCATTGGTGTTTGATGGGGATCAACTATCTGTTAAGATTTTTAAACAGCCTACAAAACCCCCTTCAAAGTTTTCAAAAGTTCACGATTGACTGAGATGAATTTTTGAAATACTTTGGATCTCAACTTTGATCTTGGAGCTATTGATTCCTTGTCATAAAGGAGCCGTTCTCTGCACTCGCTTCGAAGGCATCTTGGTTGAAAGGATTTGTCACGCAGGACCTATATAAAGGTATGCATCATAATCCTGCTTCTAGAATGCGAGGGTAGACCCCCTACATTTTGAACTTGAGACATGGGTCTCACCCTCGTGTTTTAAATTTGTGACCTCGGCGTTGTGGTTTTTACGATGCGGGTCTGACCTCGACGTTTTGACTTGCTGCACGGAGGTGGCTTTCATGCATTTTTTGACTAAGTCTTTGAGACTTGTCTTTAGCTCATCTGTTTTAAGTCTTGACTCGAATCCATTAAGCTGATGGGCCTGCAAACATGCATAGGATTTCTGGCAAACCCTAAGTCATCAACGTATTTGATAAGCATTTACCAACTGCCGTTTGAGTCGGACTAGCATGTAAATTATTTGAATTCATTTCACATGTAATGTTGTGCTAAGAGAATGAACCCTCTTAGACTTGATGCTATGATTTTGAATACATAGTCTTTGTTATTTTTACAAAAAAAGACTAACCGGCAACGTGTATTTGGCGTAGACTTATCTGTAATTAGGGATCGAGATAAAGTCCCCCATGCATGTGAGGTATGGATTTTGGTGTCTTTTTCGCAGCAAAATACTAACCAGCAATGCGTGTTAGGCGTAGGATTATCCCTACTTAGGATTTGGGATAAAGTTCCCCGTGCGTGTAAGGCACGGATTTTGGTATTATTAATAACAATCTGCCATGATATTGAATACGTAGGCTTTGCCATTATTACGGGAATATGCTACCCGGCAGCATGTATTAGATACAGACTTATCTCTAATTAGGGATCGAGATAAAGTCCCTCATGCGTGAAAGACATGGATTTTTGGTGCTACGATGTTGAATACGTAGACTTTGCCGCTGTTTCTTCCTGTGTTACTTGAAACACTAAAAAAAAAGTTGGAAGAGCCAGAGGTATAGTATTAACTTGGCATGAATTTTTACTTAGAGTGAAATTCAAAAATTTTCTTTATTATCACTAGGATAATTTCAGAAAATTTTTAATCCGCTGGGGATTTTATAATGAAAATTCGCTATTCTTGTCGAAAAAAGGATTAACAAGTTCATTGGGGGGTTTGACTGTTAGAGGTGTGATGTTAACCTAACAATGTTTTATGGACCTATCGTTCTATCGAAGAGAGTCGATAAGTTGGTTTGGTTATCAGAGGTGTGATGTTAACTTGATTGGTTTGTGGACCTATCGCTCTATTGAGGACAGTCGATAAGTGGATTGTATCGTCAGAGGTGTGATGTTAACTTGACAGGTTTGTGACCTATCGCTCCATTGAAGAGAGTCGATAAGTTGATTTTATCAGAGGGGTGATATTAACATGACAAGAAGAATATTACGATCAGGGCAATTTGGAGGACCTATCGTTCTATTGGGGAGAATCAATAAGTGGATGTTGTCATAGGTGTGGGATTAACGTGCCAAGAATTTGTTATAATCGGAGCAACCTTGAGGACCTATCGCTCTATTGACGAGAGTCGATAAGTTAATTATCAGAGGTTTGGTGTTAACATGACGGGAATTTGTTACGATCGGAGCAGCTTGTGGACTCATTATCCTATTGAAGAGGATTGATAAGTTGATTGTCAGAGGTGTTTTATTAACGTGACAATATTATAGACCTATCTCTCTATTGAAGAGAGATGATAAGTTAATTATCAGAGATTTGGTGTTAACATGATAGGAACTTGTTGCGATCAGAGCAACTTTGAGGACCTATCGCTCTATTGACGAGAGTCGATAAGTTAATTGTCAGAGGTTTGATGTTAACATGACGAGAATTTGTTACGATCGGAGAAACTTTGTAGACTAATCATCCTATTAAAGAGGATTGATAAGTTGATTATCAGAGGTGTTTTGTTAACGTGACAAGATTATGGACCTATCGCTCTATTGAAGAGAGACGATAAGTTAATTATTAGAGGTTTGGTGTTAACATGACAGGAATTTGTTACGATCGGAGCAATTTTGTGGACTTATCATCCTATTGAAGAGGATTGATAAGTTGATTATCAGAGGTGCAATATTAATGTGACAGGAGTTTTGTACTTGTGATTTGAACAAGATTTGAAGACTTAGCGTCTTGCTGGGGAAGATTACGATTTGAGCAATTTTGAGAACCTATCATCCTATTGAAGAGGATTGATAAGTTGATTATCAGAGGTATATTGTTAACGTGACAAATTAGGAGTGATGCAAACTGAATTTATAGTCTATGGGGATGATGATCGTCAGAAGTATAATGTTAACTCGACGATGTGAAAGATTCGTTACTCTTAATCCAGTGGATTCTAAGTAACCAACCCCAATCTTGATTAAGACTTAGCAGGGGAAGAAAAAGAGAGGTAGACATGACATATCGCCTTGTGGTCAACTATCTATCAAGTCGGAATAGAAGCCCATCACCTGGTAGGCTACTATCTGACGAGTTTGACTATCAGAGGTAACTGTTAACGTGATAATTTTGGTAGAGCCGTCATCCTACTGAAAAGGATTGGTGGGGGAATTTAGAGAAAATGGACCATCAGATGTGATCATTAACGTGATAGTTTTGATAGACCCGCCATCCTACTTGAAGAGGATTGGTGAGGGAAATTAGGAAAAATGGACTATCAAAGGTGATCATTAACGTGATAGTTTTAGTGGACCCGCTATCCTACTTGAAGAGGATTGATGGGGGAATTTGAGGAAAATGGACTATCAGAGGTGATCATTAACGTGATAGTTTTGACAGACCCGTCATCCTACTTGAAGAGGATTGGTGGGAGAATTTGAGAAAAATAGACTATCAGATATGATCATTAACATGATAGTTTTGGTGGACCCATCATCCTTCTTGAAGAGGATTAGTGGGGGAATTTGGGAAAATAAACTATCAGAGGTGATCATTAACGTGATAGTTTTGGCGGATTTCATGGTTGACAGAGGTATTCTATTGAACATGACAACTCAGAAAATTTATTACTCATAATCCAATGAATTACAAATAAACCAACCCCCAGTCTTGAATAAGTGCAGGGGAAAAAGGGTAGACATGACATATCGTTTTGTGGGCCACTATCCATTAAGTCGGAATAGAGGCCCATCAGCTGGTAGGTTACTATCTGACGAGTTTGACTATCAGAGGTAACTGTTAACATGATTGTTTTGGTAAACCCGCCATCCTACTGAAGAGGATTGGTGTGGGAATTTGGAGAAAATGGACTATCATAGGTAAATGTTAACGTGATAGTTTTGGTGGACTCGTCATCCTTCTAAAGAGGATTGGTTGGTTGATGGACTATCAAAGGTAGATATTAACATGATAGTTTTGTGGACCTACCATCCTATTAAAAAACTGGCAAGTTGATAGACTATCAGAGGTAAATATTAACGTGATAGTTTTACGGACCTGCCATCCTATTGAAGAGGATTAGCAGATTGATGGACTATCAGAGGTAAATATTAACGTGATAGTTTTGCAAACATGTCATCCTATTGAAGAGGATTGACAGATTGACGGACTATCAGAGGTAAATATTAACGTGATAGTTTTGTGGATCCGTCATCCTATAGAAGAGGATTGGTAAGCTGATGGACTATCAGAGGTAACTGTTAACGTGATAGTTTTGTGGACCTATCATCCTATTGAAGAGGATTGGCATGAGAATTTGGAGAGAATGGACTATCAGAGGTGTATTGTTAACTTGATAGTTTTGGCAGATTTCGTGGTTAGCAAAGGTATTCTATTGAACATGATAACTCAGAAAATTTATTACTCATAATCTAATAAACTACAAATAAACCAACTCCCAGTCTTGAACAAGTGCAGGGGAAAAAGGGTAGACATGGCACATCGCCTAGTGGGCCACTATCTAACGAGTTTGACTATAAGAGGTAACTGTTAACGTGATAGTTATAGAATCTGCCATCCTACTAAAGAGGATTGGCTTCAGTTGTCGTAGTATCTTTCCCTTCTGACTAAGAAGATTGAGCTTAGTCCGATTGCACAGGTTGATCCTGCATACTTTGTTCTTCAGCTTTGATCCTAACAATAATCTTTTGAACATGTTCGCCTTAAGAGATTAGTTATCTCCAGGAACGAGATTCTGCAACCATCATTTATGCTAGAAGGTCGGTCAGCAAGTTGTGTTAACAGGTCTCCACTAAGGTAGACTGTGTCATACCTGACGAACATCGAAGAGCCATGCTTCGAAACCTCTTGACGAAGGCTTTGACGGACTACTCTTCTTCTGCTTAGTGACAAGAAGGGTATGGATGGAGACTTCTGTATCATCTTCAAAGAATCTGTTAGCCCTTATGTTTTGATGATGTTTTATAACCACCATTATCGATACTAATTGCTTGTTAAGTGACAATGTAGTTAATATAAATATCAAGCATGTTAGTGCCATACATGGAGGATTGGATGGAATATGAGCTACAACGATGATATCCAAAGGAGGAGGTGGCATAGTGATAAATCAACGTTCATTCAAAAACACTAAATGCAATAAGAAGCTTCATCAAACTCAAGCTATATCAAGACTCAAAGAATTGTATTCTACGTGAGGATATTAGCTAGGTTTTATTTTCTCACTAGTGCTAAAATGTAGACAAGTAGTTTAGATTTCATTTGAAACTATTGGGATATCACACACACGTTTTCATACTTATAGTTTTGATCATTTTCACAAAATATTATATTTCACAAGTATGAGGACCTATTAGCAAAATTCTTTTTCAAATAATTTGTTTTTAGTGTCAAAAACATTTTACAGAGTTTCACAATTTTTGGAAGTCAATTAAATATTTTACAGAATTTTTAAGAGAGTCAAAATCAGCTTTTCTGTATGTATCAGTTTGCGATCGACCGCCACGGTCGACCGCGCCTGAGTTTATTCGTCAGTGGGCAGCAGAAACTTTCACGGTCGACCGCGACGGTCGACCGTGAGCTCAAGATTTCCCATGGTCGACCGCCACGGTCGACCGCAGAAGTTGTTGGACAATTTCTTCGTTTTTGAGCTGGCTCTCGGTCGACCGCGAAAATCTTATGGTCGACCGCCGCTTATTTTCAAACAGTCATTTGGTACAGATTTCTATGCCGATTTTTCCTAGATTTGGTGGATTAGGGTATGGGTTTAAACAGGTAAATTTTCTCCTATTTAAACCCCCCTATACTCCTTCTTCCTCACTTGTCCCAAGCCATTGAAAAACCAGATATTTTCTTTACTGAGAGCCAAAAATTTCAAACCTGTTTTCTGTGTTTTCCTGTGTTCACATCCCAACTTCTGTGTAATCTTTCTCCTTGCTATAGGGATATTATAAAGAGAGAGTTTTTACACCATTACTACTGTTGAGAGCTTGATCTTGTGAAGATCAACTGTATGGGAGTGTGATCTTGTGGTGATCAACTGTGTAGTTGTGAGATCTTATGAAGATCGTTGTGTAGAAGAAGTTTCGGCTTCCAAACCGGATTGTGTAGTGGATTTCTCCTCGAGAGTGGAGAGCGGGGACGTAGGTCAGCGGGCCGAACCTCGTTAACACATCGCGCGTCACTTGGATAACGATTTCTCACCTTATCTCCTTTTACATTTGTTGTTCATTTGTGTGGGGTTTTGTTTGCCTTATTTTTATTGCACTATCATAGCCTTGAGACCCTAATCACCCCCCCTCTAGGGTCCAACAATTGGTATCAGAGCTTGGTCTCTATATTAGTTTTTGGTCTAACCACCTTAGAGAAAATATCTTATAGAGGCTTGAATGAATGTGCATATGTTAGAGGGACAATCCACCACCAAACCACCTCTTTTCACCGGTATTAATTTTGCTTATTGGAAGGGTAGGATGAGAATTTACCTTCGTTGCATTGATCTTGACATCCTAGAACTCATAGAGAAAAAAATATATAGAAAAGCCCAAAGACTATGACCGATGGAGAAAGGCACCAAGCCAATCTCAATGCAAAGGCCATGAACGCCTTAATTTGCGGTCTTTCCCCCAATGAGTATAATAGGGTTTCCATGTGTACAACCGCATACGAAATATGGGTGAAATTGTGTATTACACATGAAGGAACCCCCCGAGTTAAGGAATCCAAAATTAGTGGGCTTATGCATGAATATGAGTTATTTAATATGCTTCCTAATGAATCCATTGATGCTATGTTTTCTGGCTTCACTAATATAATCAATGAATTGCATGGTCTTGACAATAAATTAACCATCCAAGAGATGAACTACAAGATTCTTCGTTCATTGACTCCAATATGGGAACCTAAAGCTACGGCCATAGAGGATGCTCATCATCTCACCACTCTAGCTCTCGATGGCCTCATCAGCAAGCTTAAGGTTCATGAGAAAAAGATCAAGGGAAAGGAGAAGGAGGAAGTACCCCCACGGGAAGTTGAGGAGCCATCACCAAAGATGAAGACCATAGCTCTCAAAGGAGCTAGTGACAACTCCTCATCATCATCATCGGAGAGTGAAGTTGATTTTTCTAGAGAAGTGGCTCACCTCTCTAGAAGAATTTCTTAACTCATTAAAATAAATAAGAAGTTTAATCCCCGATCTAACAACAAATTTTCTTCACGTGTAGGAAAATATTTTGAATATGATGAACCGGGTCATATCACCAAGGATTGCCCCAAACTCAAGGAGAAATACATGAAGTACAAGAAGAAGAAAGCCATGTATGCCGGATGGGAAGAATCCGAACCAAGTAATTCGGATAGCAATGAAGAAGGAGCTAAACTTGCTCTTCATAACCCCAACATTTGCTTCATGGCCTATGATAAAGAGGTAGTTTCCGACATTGAAAGTGAATCCTTTTATATGCAATGTGATCTAGCTACGACTTTAGAAGAATTGAATGTTGAGTTTAAAAGGATGTCAAAAGAATTTTCTTCCTTTAAAAAGTTGCAAGCTTCTTGTGATGCCAAACTAGAATAATTACAAACCTTTCTTGCATTAAAAGATGAATTGCTAGGGGATCTTGATTTTGAAAACAAACAATTAAGATCCAAGATTGAAAGATTAGAAATTAAGAGTGGTAGGATTAGACCCACTCATGCTTATGCTAATCATGGTAGAAATAGATTTCATAGATCTTATGCTCCTACACACAAGAGAAATTTTGTGTGCACATATTGCATGAAACATGGTCATATTTCTACTCATTATAGGATCAAAGATAATCATGATTTTTATGACATGACATGGGTACCCAAAGGTACCATGCTTACTAACCACCAAGGATCCAAGAGTTGGGTACCTAAAGTTACTACACATTCATCTCTTGTAGGGAACATCACGGCAACGACGTAGAGAGATGTGGTACCTTGATAGTGGTTGCTCACATCATATGACGGACAATAAAGAACTATTTGCAACCCTATCAAGGATTGAAGGAGGTAGCGTCTCCTTCGGTGGTGGAGAGAAAGGTAAAATCATTAGTATTGGGTGTATTGGTAAGACACCTTCTCCCGTCATAGAAGATGTTTATTTGGTAAATGGCTTGAATCATAATCTTCTTAGCATTAGCCAATTAAGTGATAAAGATTTTGATATTTCCTTTAAACCGGACAAATGCATTATTAGTATGAATGGAAAAATTATTTTTGTTGCTAATCGAAAATCGAATGTGTACATTTTTGAGATGAACGAATTAGTGAATCAAGATGTGAAGTGCCTTGTGGCAATTGATGAAAACCCTTGGATTTGGCATAAAAGGCTTGGACATGCAAACATGGAATTGATATCCAAATTGTCCAAGAGGAATCTTGTTAAAGGGTTACCAAACTTGCTTTTCATCAAAGATACCATATGCGAAGATTGTGCTAAAGGTAAACAAACTAAGTCTACCTTCAAATCCATCAATGAGGTATCAACTTCTAAACATTTGCAATTACTTCATCTCTATTTATTTGGTCCTATGCGTGTTACCTCTCTTGGAGGCAAACATTATGTTTTTGTTATCATTGACGATTTTTCTCGTTTTACATGGACAATTTTTCTTACTAGTAAAGATGAATGTTTTGATGAGTTTTCAAATCACGTTAAGAGAATTGAAAATGAAAAAGATTTAAAAGTTGTTAAAATAAGAAGTGATCATGGTGATGAATTTCAAAATATTTCTTTTTATGATTTTTGTGCACATCGTGGTATAACTCATGTGTTTTTCGCTCTAAGAACACCACAACAAAATGGTGTTGTTGAACGAAAAAATCGAACCCTACAAGAGATGGCACGAACTATGTTAAACTCCTTTGATTTGCCTAAATATTTTTGGGCGAAAGCCATCAATACGGCTTGCTATGTTTTAAATCGTATTTTAATTAGACCAAAGTTTAAGAAAACTCCTTATGAACTATTTTATAGAAAAACTCCTTTTATTGGTTATTTTCGTATCTTTGGTTGTAAATGTTTTATTTTAAACACAAAAGATCACCATGATAAATTTGATTCCAAAATTGATGTTAGCATTTTCTTAGGGTATGCACCTCGAAGTAAGGCTTATAGGGTCTTCAACAAACGAACTCTTGTTGTTAAAGAATCTATAAACGTTACTTTTGATGAGACTAATATTGGTTCACAAGTGATTTTGCTTAGGAAAGATGATGATGATGTTGAGGGAGGATTTGAACTTATGCAACCTATAAATACACCCTCAATAGAAGCACAAAAAGATGTGAAAAGCACCAACACTCATGTTCAAGAAGAACTCCCTAAAGCATGGAAATTCGCATCAAATCATCCATAGGAGCAAATTATTGGGAGTCCCACACAAGGGGTTGTTACTCGCTCAAAGGCTTTGAGTGAGTGTGGTAATATTGCTTTTCTATCTCAATTAGAACCTAAGAATTTTAATGATGCTTTAAATGATGAATTTTGGGTTTTAGCTATGCATGATGAACTAAATAATTTTCGAAGAAATGATGTTTGGAAATTAGTTCCTAGACCTAACAATGCTAGTGTTATTGGTACTAAATGGGTTTTTAGAAACAAGCTTGATGAACATGGCACTGTTACTAGAAATAAAGCTCGTTTAGTTGCCCAAGGATACAATCAAGAGGAGGGCATAGACTATGACGAAACCTTTACACCGGTTGTAAGTTTGGAATCTATTAGGATGTTTTTGGTATTTGCTAGCTTTAAAGATTATAAATTGTTTCAAAAAAATGTCAAAAGTGCCTTTTTAAATGGTTTTATAGAAGAGGAAGTATATGTTGAGAAACCCCCGGCTTTATAGATCATGTTTTTCCTAATCATGTTTATCGGGTTCAAAAAGCTTTATATAGGTTGAAACAAGCTCCTAGAGCTTGGTACTCTCACCTCTCTAGTTTTGTTCTTGAAAATGGTTTCTCTAAAGGAAAAATTGATAATACTCTTTTTGTGAGAAAAAGGAAAAATGATTTTATTTTAGTGTAAATATATGTTGATGATATCATTTTCGGTGCCACTAATGAATCTCTTTGCAATGATTTTTCTAAAGTTATGCAAGATCATTTTGAGATGAGCATGATGGGAGAGCTCACATTCTTTCTCGGACTCCAAGTCAAGCAAACTAAGGATGGGATATTCATTTCTCAAAACAAATATGCTAGAGAATTGGTGAAAAAATTCAATTTGGAGAACTCTAAGCATGCACCAACTCCCATGAGTACAAGTGTCAAGCTTGATGTGGATGATAGTGGTGAGGATGTAGACTAAAAACTATACTGAGATACGATAGGTAGTCTGTTAGGTCTCATGTTATGAGCCTACATCTTCTAATCTTGTTTTGATGATTACAAACAATTCCTAATATTGTTTGTCTAGTGTTTATGTTTCCTATTAGGTATTCTAGACAAACAATGAGTTGGAGGTTGGATGGATTGAGCCTACACGATCACATCAATATGGAGGTTGGCGGAATATCGGGTTGAAGCATTGCATTCAAGTTAAAGATCCAAGATCTCGCTTCATC
>BQKN01063352.1:84743-102095 GCA_022839385.1 Asparagus kiusianus
TTGGCATAAAACGGATTAGATTAGCATAAACCCTATTCACCCCCCCCTCTAGGGTTCCTTCCTAGCGGCATTAGGGTACTTTCATAGTCTTCTTTATCTCACCGCTAGTAGACCCGATATCATATTTAGTGTGTGTGTGTATGTGCACGTTTTCAAGCTTCTCCTAAAGCATCTTATTTGATTGCCATTAAGAGAATTATTAAATATGTGCATGGAACTATTGCTCTTGGTTTATTTTATCCAAAAAAGCACCTCTTTGATTTATATGGTTTTGTGATGCCGACTTTGCCGGATGTAAGGTAGATCGCAAGAGTACAAGTGGAACATGCCAATTCTTGGAAAATTCTATTGTTTCTTGGGCTTCCAAGAAACAAAATTGTGTTGCATTGTTCACTACGGAAGCGGAATACATTATCACCGGCTTATGTTGTGCCCAAGTTTTGTGGATGAAACAAAGCTTAGTTAACTATGATTTGAATTTTCAAAATATAAAAATCTTTTGTGATAATACTAGTGCTATCAATATTTCAAAAAATTCGGTTTTGCATTCTAGAACCAAGCATATTGATGTGCGCCATCATTTCTTATGAGATCATGTAAAGAGACAAGATGTATCCCTTGTGTTTGTTGACACAAAATCTCAATTAGTCGATATATTTACCAAGCCTCTTGGTGAGGATGATTTTTATCGCATAAGAAAAGGTTTGGGCTTATGCACTATGTAAAAGTTTTATTTGCTTGCTTGATTAGTTGTATTTTCTTTACCCCATTTTGATGGTGACAAAGGGGGAGAGAAATCTCCTCATTTGTGCACATAGTAAGGGGGAGCTCATAGATAGGGGGAGCTACTATCTATAAGCTATATTTATTTTGCTCCTATATAATGGTTGGTTGTCATCATCAAAAAGGGGGAGATTATTAGCCCTTATGTTTTGATAATGTTTTACAACCACCATTATCGATACTAATTGCTTGTTGAGTGACAATGTAGTTAATATATATATCAAGCATGTTAGTGCCATACATGGAGGATTGGATGGAATATGAGTTACAATGATGATATCCAAAGGAGGAGGAGGCATAGTGATGAAGCAACGTTCATTCAAAAACACTAAATGCAATAAAAAGCTTCATCAAACTCAAGCTATATCAAGACTCAAAGAATTGTATTCTACGTGAGGATATTAGCTAGTTTTTATTTTCTCTCTAGTGCTAAAATGTAGACAAGTAGTTTAGATTTTATTTGAAGTTATTGGGATATCACACACACATTTTCATACTTATAGTTTTGAGCATTTTCATAAAATATTATTTTTTATAAGTATGAGGACCTATTGGCAAAATTCTTTTTCCAAACAATTTGTTTTTAGTGGCAAAAATATTTTACAGAGTTTCACAATTTTTGGAAGTCAATTAAATATTTTACAGAATTTTTAAGAGAGTCAAAATCAGCTTTTCTGTATGTATCAGTTTGCGGTCGACCGCCACGGTCGACTGTGCCTGAGTTCATTAGTCAGTGGGCAGCAAAAACTTTTACGGTCGACGGTGAGCTCGAGATTTCCCACGGTCGATCGCCACGGTCGACCGCAGAAATCTCTGGACAATTTCTTCATTTCTGAGCTGGCTCGCGAACGACCGCGAAAATCGTACGGTCAACCGCCGCTTATTTTCAAACGGTCATTTGGTACAGATTTCTGCTCCGATTTTTCCTGGATTTTGGGAATTAGGGTATGGGTTTAAACAGCTGTATTTTCTCCTATTTAAACCCCTTATACTCCTTCCTCACTTGTCCCAAGCCATTGAAAAACCAGATATTTTCTTTACTGAGAGCTAAAAATTTCAAACCTGTTTTCTGTGTTTTCCTGTGTTCACATCCCAGCTTCTGTGTAATCTTTCTCCTTGCTATATGAACATTGTAAAGAGAGAGTTTTTACACCATTACTACTGTTGAGAGCTTGATCTTGTGAAGATCAACTGTGTGGGAGTGTGATCTTGTGGTGATCAACTGTGTAGTTGTGAGATCTTGTGGGAAGAAGTTCCGGCTTCCAAACCGGGTTGTATAGTGGATTTCTCCTCGAGAGTGGGGAGCGGGGACGTAGGTCAGCGGGCCGAACCTCGTTAACACATCGCGCGTCACTTGGATAACGATTTCTCATCCTATCTCCTTTACATTTGTTGTTCATTTGTGTGGTGTTTTGTTTGCCTTATTTTTATTACACTATCATAGCCTTGAGACCCTAATCACCCCCCTAGGGTCCAACAGAATCTTGATAGAAAGAGTCTCTCTAGATCCACCCACTTTTGGATACATCCCGCAGGTAGTTTCCTGAACCATTCAAAGGCAACTCCCTTGAGGGTGCCAATGAACAATCGAGCCAGTATGGCATCGTTTGATATTATATTTCCAGTCTGTGACTTGAAATGATAGATATGTTGGTTCGGTGATCCCGTGCCGTTAAAGGTTTGTAGCGTCGGGACCTTAAATTTTGGAGGATAAGGGGTTGCATCCCATTCGACAGGATAGAGCCTGACAACTCTCTCGTCTTGAAACTCGCTTCTGTTAGTAATGGCATTGAGGCGGGCTTCCAATTCTTTTAATTTAGCCGACTGAGTATTCTGTTCATTCTCGGCTTCTTTCTCTTCTTCAGATGAAGAGACTATGTGATGAGCTTCTTGATCAGAGGTCTTGTTCACTTTTTGTTTCGCCTTCGATGTGGACGATCCTCCTTTCCGGGAGGATTCCTACCGAGGTTGTGACTCAGCTTTCTAGAAATTAGCTCTATTTGCAATGATCTGAGCCATCATATCCTGAATTTGATTAATGGTTTCCTACTATGCTCGGAGCATGGCGTCCTGCTTAGCAACCCTCTTTGAGAGACCTTCAGAATATTCTGCCATGTGGGCGAAGCTCTCATGCCCAACGAAAGAGGTTAATGATTGGGACTCCGCAATGGCTGAGTGTTTATCATCAAAATTGGTTCCTCTGGCTAACCTCTGATAGTTGACAGGAGGAATGGCTCCCGTCTGAGTCCGAGTGTGTCGATAGACTCCTTCAAACTCGTTAGTGATTTCTCTGTCGGTCGGTGAACGACTTGCCTCAGAGTCATCGGAACTAGGATCTGAGGCTTTCCCTCTGCCGATCATGTTGGAAGTAACTTCAAGGTATTCATCATCTGAAGTCTTCTTCTTGTGCGAACGTCATCATTGGTTAGGCAAAGCAACGTTCATTGATTGGTTGAACACTAACAATTTGGCCGCATATGAGCAGCATTAACATCTCGAGAGGACCGTAGGAATCAGTCGTTCATATTAGAATGAATGAATGACTTGTTGCATAGGCCTTTCTCTTGATATGAACACTCTCAAATCTGTTGCAAAGACCCGAAAAAAATTACTCATTGGTCATGAGGTTTGAATTGGAACCCTCAGTTGATGATTGGATAGGACTGGCTCTTGGTGAACATGAATCTGGTCAAGATGCCTTGAATCCATGAACTTTTTATATCCGCCCCTCAATCTAGGGGCGGTGCGCCCCTGGCTGGGGGATCCGAGGGGTAGACTACCCCCAGTAGGGTTTGGGGCAGCGCCTCGAAGCTCCACGGTATACACCCGGTTCTGTATTGGATTTTGTTACCCAAACGCATGCCTGAGCTCTAGGTTTTGCTGGTGAAACACAGTCCTGAGGTCTATGTTTTGCTAATGAAATGCGGTCTTGAGATCCGCATTTTGGTTCTGGAACGCACTCCTGAGAGTTGCGTTCAGTTTCTGGAACGCACTCCTAAGAGTTGCGTTTAGTTTGTGGAATGCGCCCCTGAAGGCGGCATTTTGATTGTACAATGCGTCACTGAGGGCTGCGTTTGGCGTAAACTGAGCCTACTCCTTTGGAGGAGGGGTTGTTCGAGCAATCTTGGCTAAAGGAGAGGGCTTCCTTCGGCATATGAGAAACAATTGGAGCTTTGGTCTCCTTGAAGACTTTGCAGATCTTGCGCATAGCCTTGGGGCTAAGGGATCTGGAGGAGAGTACCTCCTCATACTTGGCCTGATTGAACTTGATGATCAGAGTTTCAACCATGTTCCAGCGAGGTTGACGTTGAATTACGCCACCACTTCTTCACCAGCGAAACTTGTCCCCAGCGGAGTCGTCATCTTTTGTTTGGTGAAAAATTTCCTGATTACAAAAGAGAAGAGAATTGATCTGAATTCTCCCTTTTGTTTAAGTCTGGGTTCTTCACGGTAGCAATGGAGTGCCTCCCTCGAATGCTCGCATCAAGTTTGCTATCCGTTGACGATCCGAACGTCTTGTGTCACTGGAACGTGGTCTTCTTCTCATGATTTGATGCTATGGAGAACTTGCATGGCAAGTTTTTGTAGGCAATAACTGTCTTTAATCCTTATCAGAGAAGTTCAGAATAAAACTGCTAAAACCTCGCCCGAAACAGCAAAAAGGGGAAAAACGCTGATATCTCTCAAACCGGAAGGAATTTGGCGAAACGGAGGAAGCGAACCAAAGCCTTTGGCTTGATTGGAATGGCTCCGTCTCGTCTAGATAGGCAATTTTCATATATAATTCGTCCAATTCTGACTTACGGTTTTAAAGTTACGGCCTATTCTTCGATCCATGCTCTAGAGCTCACCTAACGGCTTGAAGCTCACCTGCAGACCCAAGTCTGCCTACAGTCCCTAGCTTCGCCTGCACCTGCAAATCCGCCTGCAGACCTAAGTCTGCCTGCACCTGCAAATCTGCCTGCAGACCCAAGTTTGCCTGTAGTCCCAAGCTCGCCTGCGGACCCAGCTCGCCTGCAAGCTCGCCTGCAGACCCCAGGTCTTGTTGCAGTCCCAAGCTCGCCTGCAGACCTAAGTTTGCCTGCAGTCTTAAGATCGCCTGCAGACCTAAGTCCGCCTGCAGACTCGCCAGCTCATTGTCAGCTGCCCACTTGGAGTATGGTGACAGTCACGTCAGTGGTCAAATCTCACGAATCAAGGGAGAAAGCATGACGCTCCTCACCTAGCAAGAGTAGGGCGGCTGACAGGACCCCCTAAGTGGTCACATTCCACAGCTAGGGCGGCTGGCTCCCTCACCCCTACTAGTGGTCAAATCCCACAAATCAAGGGATGGCACATGTCATCCCTTGCCTATTAAAACCCATCTTCAGCCAGCATGAAGGGGGGATTGGCTGCTGCTTACTCGGCTGGCTAATCTTCCAAAGGTTGAACCTTGGCTTTTGCTAAAAGCTCCCTCATTTGAAGAGACTCGTCGGAACTCTCCGACTTGAGGCTCTCGGGTAGACTCGAACCCACTTACATCGGACCTTCTACTGCGTACTGAAGCTCCAGTAGCAACTTCGATCGGATCATCCAAGGGAAGCAAACTCAGCACGAGCACCGAGCGAGGCGTCCTATCGCCACCGAAAGTCCCCACGTTAAACAAGGAGGGCATTCCCTCCGCTTTTGTTGTAAAAATTTGATTATTAGTTTGTCATAAACCATTCTTATAAATACAAATGAAATTCCCTGTTTTTGGGAGATCAAAATTTACACCTACAGTTTTTAAGAACTCTTGATGAGTTGATAACTCTGAACGAGTTTGAAACTCAATGAAAGAGTTGATTTAACCAAAATCGGTTTGTAAGCTAAGTATGAAGAAAGCTCATGTTGTTGATCTCCAAAGCTCCAGCAATTCCTCTTAAAAGCCAGCCAAAGATCTCTTCTTCGCTGCCTAGAAATTAAAGATTTAAATATTTAAACATAGAAATTTTAATAATTAAACATTTATAATCATTATCAGATTATAAATATTCATAATAATCTCCTAATTATATATTTAAATATAGAAATTAAAGATAAAATACTCATGTAAAAGTCTCTTTTCATAAAATCATGAGTTAAGTTTAGAAAGCCCCTCTCAACTATTTAAATTTGAGAAAATGCTCCTCAAGTTTGAGCATATTGTAGATAACACCCTTCAACTATGAAAATTTTAGATAACCCTTGAACTTTCCTCACTACCCCCCCCCCCCCTCAAATATGGGGTGCATTTGAAAAACCCCCTCCTCAAATATTTTAATTTGAGAAACCCCCTCAAGTTTAAAATTTTGAGAAATTCATGAATTCTTTTCACTTTACACCTTGAAAGCTAACACTATTAGGTTTAGCATGTCACATGACAAGTATGCGACTATAAAAGATCAAAATATCCCATAATCATAAAAAGTTATGCTGATTTCTTTTAAGATAAAAGAAAGAGGCGAGAAAGAGGAAAAACATTATAAATTGAAAATAGTTCTTTTCTTTTATCGCTTGGGGATTTCTTTGTTATTGGGTGAGTTGAATTTCAAAAAGGTAATTTAGTATTATACATTTCAAAATAATGTAGAGAAAATTTTCAAAGTTAAGTGGGGTTATCTAAAATATGACCAATTATTTTTTGGGTTTAATATCAGAAAACCGCTCTTAACTTTAGATAATTATGAGAAAACCCGTCTTAACTTTCAAAATATCAAAAAAAACCCTTTAAGTTTAGGTGTTATAAAAAACCCTTTTAACTTTCAGGTTTTACACCCCCCCACCCACCCAGCCAATGCAGTTATCCCTCATTACCCTTTAGTGAACAAATATACCTCCCCTTGAATTTTCGGTGGAAGGTTTTTTTAGCAAGAATTTGGATTAACGTGTTAAACTATTTTTTTGTAATTTTTTTATCACGTGGGGGTGAAATGCCTACTTGGGTGTATCTGTTCTGCTAATAATTTAAGCTAATGGGAGATAACATTGTTAGGGGAGGTTTATGATGAAACCTTGACGTTAAAGGGGGTTTTCTGATAACTCCTAAACTTAAGGGGCTTTTTGATATTTTGAAAATCAAGTATCTGATAATCATCCAAAGTTAAGGTTTTTTTAATATTAAGCATTTTTTTTGTGTGTGTGTTGGGGGGGGGGGGGGAGTAAAATAGTTGAGAGGGGTTTTCTAAGACATCCACTATAGTTGAAGGGAGACTTTTAAAATTAACCCTAAAATCATGTATGCAAAATCATATACACACACACACACACACACACACACGTTTTGGTTTTATGGTTATGGTTTTCTAGTTTAAATATGAAACAAATACTTATTTATATACATACATACATGTTTCATAGTTGCCATGTTTGGTTTTGATAAACAATGTGTTTTGCCACATATACATGAAAATGAACAACATATATATATATATATATATATATATATATATATATATATATATATATATATCATGATTATATGTGAAAATAGTGTATTCTAGTTTATACACTTAACAATCATAATATATATACATCTTCTATTAATTCTATAAAATTGGTTTATGAAGTTTCAAAACATGGTGTAGTCAAAATGTCAAAACAAGTATGTTTTCATTTTTATGTTTTGGACTATTTTGTAAAATAAAGAGATTTCTCATTTGGGAGGTGTTTTTTGAAAAGAAGTTTTTGTAGCATATGTATTATCATGTCTACAATCATTTCCTAAAGTTTTATAATTTTTGAAATTTATTTGATATTTTTTAACAAGGTTCAAAGTTGAAATTTTTTGTGTACATGTTTATGAGTCGACTCATGAACAGTATTGAGTTGACTCACAAACTGCTGCATGGTTTACAATTTATTTCTGATGAGTCGACTCACAACATTATGAATCGACCCATCAGATTGAGTCGACTCATGTCAGTCATAAGTCAACTCATAAACTGTGCTGAAAAATGAGTTTAGTTTCTGATGAGTCGACTAATGATCTTATGAGTCGACCCATAGTTTATGAGTCGACTCATGATTTTTACAAGTCGACCCATAAGTTGGTTTTTAGCCTGTAACGACTACTTATGAGTTGACTCATGAACGATACTGAGTCGACTCATAACACTGTAACGGCTATATTTCTAGACTGTACTATTTTTGGGTTTTTTGTCTTTTTGCCTTGTTTTCTCTTGGCTTGGGGGTTCCTATAAATACCCCCACATATCCTCAGTTCTATTAACCTAAGAGAAATTTTTTAAAAGAAGTTTAAGAGTTTTTAAGTAAGAGAAAAGTTTTAAAAGAAGTTTAAGAGTTTTTAAGTGTGTTTTAAGTTTCTTTTCAAGTTTGTTTAAGTGTGAAGAAAATTTCACAAGAGGAGATCAATTTCGGTTTGGGTTTTCAATCTTCTAATCTCTCCTTCTTATTCTTAGAGAAGTGTTTCTAAACTCAATTCTAGCTTTACATTTATATATTTGATTGTTAATCATTTTTATTAAGCTAGATTTACATAATTGAGTTTAGTTTTGATTTATTTCTCTTTGTACACACACAACCATTGAGCTTATAGTATTTCATACATAGTATAATTTGGGTTGTGAGGAGTGTATCATTGAGTGTGAGCTTATATTGTGTTCTCATCCATATTAGAGAACAATTATTTGTTGTATTGTGCTTATTGTCAGATTCAATTTGTATTACACTAGTACACCGAGAGGAGTGTGTGGTGAGAGACGGGGTCGCTTCCAAGAGGAGTGGGATCGATAGTAAAGCCTAGAGAGAGGTGGTAATTCCGAGCATTTGAGGAAGGACACATGCTAGAGACCAACACTTAGAGGGTGTGGAGTGTAGTTACATTGTGAGATTGTGAACGTTGATCAGTGAGCGTTAAAAACCGATATTGTGTGGTGTAAACGTTATTCGGGTGAGCGTAGAAAACCCGGTTGTGATAGTGGAGATCTCCTCAAGGTGAGGAGCGGAGACGTAGGTCGTGGGGCCGAACTCCGTGAACATATTGCTTGTTTGTGATTGCATTGACGCACTTTTTTATGTTTATATCTTATATCGCCTTTGTATATTGCTTGTCACTTATATTGCCTAGTATCTAGTTTAGATTGTTTACCCTTGTGTTATTTGTATATCCTCACATATATCTCATAGTATATCTCATTACTAGGATATTTCCCTTTGTTCATATTGCATATTTTGCTCATATCATATTGTATATCTATCTTGTAAGGATAATATTTGAATTAGTTTTAATTGGCATAAAATCGGATTAGATTAGCGTAAGACCCTAATCACCCCACCTCTAGGGTCTAACATAATTTAATTCATATTAAGTCTAATTTAATTTCTTCTAAGTCTAATTTAAATCAAGTTATGTCTAATTCAACTTGTTTTACGTCTAATTTAATCGGACTTAATATAAAATTAGATTTTAAAAAATTAAATTAGACTTAACATGATTTAAATTAGACTTAAAAATAATTTAACATGATTGAAATTAGACTTAAAATTTCATGTTAGGTCTAATAAAAGTTCATGCTAAGTCTAATTCATGTTAGGTCTAACAAAAATTCGTGTTAAGTCTAGTTTTATGTTAGGTCTAATAAAAGTTCATGTTAGTTCTAATTAAAGTTCGTGTTAGTTCTATTTCGTGTTCGTGCTAGTTCTAACTCATGTTAGGTCTAATTAGTGTTTATGTTAGTTCTATTTCGTGTTCGTGTTAGTTCTAATTCAGTTCGTGTTAGTTCTAATTCATGAATTAGAACTAATATGAACTGAGTTAGAACTAATACGAACTGAGTTAGAACTAACACAGTTCGTACTAGTTCTAATTCATTAATTAGAACTAACACGAACTGAGTTAGAACTAACACAATTTGTGCTAGTTCTAATTCATGAAATAGAACTAACACGAACTGAGTTAGAACTAACATAAGTCGTGTTAGTTCTAATTCATGAGTTAGAACTAATACGAACTAAGTTAGAACAAATACGAACTGAGTCATCTAATTTATGAGTTAGAACTAATACGAACTAAGTTAGAACTAACACGAACCGAGTCAGAACTAACATAGTTCGTGTTAGTTCTAATTCATGAATTAGAACTAACACGATCTGAGAACTAGCACAGTTCATGTTAGTTCTTATTCATGAATTAGAACTAACACGAACTAAGTTAGAACTAACACGAACTGTGTTAGTTCTAACTCATGAATTAGAACTAACACGAACTGAGAACTAACATAGTTCATGTTAGTTCTAATTCATGAATTAGAACTAATATGAACTAAGTTAGAAGTAACACGAACTGAGTTAGAACTAACACAGTTCATGTTAGTTCTAATTCATGAATTAGAACTAACACGAATCGAGTTAATTAGAACTAACACGAACACGGAATAGAACTAACATAAACACCAATTAGACCTAAAATGAGTTAGAACTAAGACGAACACGAAATAGAACTAACACAAACTTTTATTAGAACTAACACGAACTTTTATTAGAACTAACATGAAATTAGACTTACCACGAATTTTTATTAGACCTAACATGAATTAGACTTAACACGAATTTTTATTAGACCTAACATGAAATTTTAAGTCTAATTTCAATCATGATAAATTCCTTTTATGTTTAATTTAAATCATGTTAAGTCTAATTTACTTTTTTTAAGTCTAATTTCATGTTACGTCCAATTAAATTAGACTTAAAACAAATTGAATTTGGCATAACATGATTTAAATGAGACTTAAAAAGGAATTAAATTAGACTTAATATGAATTAAATTGGACTTAACATGAAATTAAACATAACATTAAATTGGACTTAATATGAATTAAATTGAGCTGAAATTAGACTTAACAAGAACTCTAAATAGACCTAACATAAACTCTAAATAGACCTAACATGAAAGAATAGAGTAGATAATAGTATTTTGGTTTTTTTACTTAATTTTTAACTTCTCTCTATGTTTAGTTGGTAGATAATAATTGCTAAAAGAGGGTTGCAGCACAAGATGTCATACTTCTTTGGGCCGAACCACATGGGGAAAAAGTGAAGGGGCTGCAGCATACGAAGATGTTGATTTTGGGGCATTGACACAATTTTCCCTAAAAAATAACTCATCTTTCTAGTATTTTTAATTCCATTGTTTAGTTAATTTCTCACAATTAGAGACAATTAATAGCTAATAAAAAATTTCTTTTGTCAACCCTAATAAAATCCACCCTCCATTTGAACAACTACTTACAAGATAATAAATCTTAGTTAATTTCTCACAATAAGAGACAATTAGAAGCTAATTAAAAAAAATCTCTTGTCAACCCTGTTAAAATCCACCCTCCACGTGAACAACTACTAACAACATAATAAATCCAAATAAGAGTTATTTTGTAACATTTATTTATTTGTGGACCATAGTCAAAAAAAAAATATTTTCCTTTTTGCATCCTTTTATAGTTGCTTTTTGCATTACATATAGTTAGTAAGATTTTTCACCCAAATGACTTGAGCATTTTGAGTTGACACTCACTTGAAAATACTTTTAAGTTAATGTGAGGGATTTTATCACCCATTTCTTAGCCCACAAATCACTAATTTCTCACTATACAAATCCAAACATTTTAAAACTCATTAGATATTCTCACTATACAAAAATCATTAAGTGAACCGGTTTAAGATTACTTAAATCCGTTGGTATCTAAGACAAGGTTTAGGAGTTGTGTAAGACGCTTCACAAGGAAAGGTATACTTAGTTGGTCATTAATCTCCCTCTATTATTATCTTTACCTAGCTAACTGACCAAATAAAATTCAATCTTTTCAATTTCTTAAGTGTGATAATTTTTATTTTTCACTCCATTTATCTTTTGTGAATAGTCCATACTAAAAAAATAAAAAATTAAAAGTTGATAATTATTAACTTATTAGTCCAAGATAATATTTTAAAATATTAATTTATTAGTCCAATAACAAGATATTATTATTTAAAATTGCCAATCCTGATAATATTTGTTAATATTAATTCTTTATTGAATAAGTAGTTCAGAACAAAATTCGAACGTGCGAGCGTGTGCACGTGCAACACACCTGCTCTATATATAAGAAAGCCAGGTTGTGCTCGAAAAAGGACGTGAGTGAGTGGTTGAAGGAAAATTCCAACTCAGTAAATTCAAGGGCGCGCCAGACCGTTCCTCAAATCTTCCAGAATCTGACTCCGTTCCCGTCATCATATCATCAGTATCAAGGACACAGAACAGAGCTGAGATCGTATCGCCGATAATAGCAGGCCCGTCTCCATAGGGGCTTGTTCGAGCTAGCGAATCCCAAAACAAAGAAATCTACAAAAGAGATTTCATCCAAGAGAGACGAGGAGGAGGAGGGAGAAAGGGCCGAGGCGATGGGGGACCATCACAATCTCGGCTATAACAGAGGCGGCGGCTGCTGCTGCTGCCCGTCGATGGATCTGATGCGATCCGAGGCGATGCAGCTGGTGCAGATCATCATCCCCATGGAGTCCGCCCACCTCACCGTCTCCTACCTCGGCGAACTCGGCCTCCTTCAGTTCAAAGATGTATTCTTTTAATCTCCTCGCCTTTCTGTTTCCGATGGAACCCTAGATTCGACCTGGTTGTCTTGCCTAATCCGTTGCTGAATCTGGTCAATTTTCCGCTCCCTAGTTCTACTGCTCTAATCCGCGTGACATTATTGGATGCCTAGGGTTTGGTAAAGAAAGTTAGGGGGTTTTTTTTTTGGTCTTGTTTTGCTTTACCTTGTTGTAAGTTTTTTACTATCTAAAAGGATAATGTTTAGATTGAAAAGCTTCTCTCCCCATTTTAATGTGCTTGATCTAGTGTGTGGTTTAGAGTACTTTTACATAATTCAGTGAGATTTAAACTTTATGTACCATAATAAGTACCCTACTAAGCTGTTAGATATTGGGATAAAGCGGGGGAAAAAATGAAATCAAATCATAGCAGAATACTTAAATTGACGGCCTTACTGCCATAACATCTTATTCATCTGGGGACTATTATGGTTTGGACTATTCGTTTCATCTCGGTCTTGTATGCTTTTGCTGAGCCTTCTTTTTGATAATGAGAAGTCCAAGCTGTAATAGGCCTCAGTTGATAACTAAACAACGTCCCCATTGTATCACAATTATTTTTATCTGACTCTGAAACCTCCTATTGTAGCAAAAACAAGAAAATTTGATATACACTCATTCATACTTTTTTTTTTAAATCGACCCACACCTGTTTTATTTACAAATATCGACCCACTTTGTGGCCACGTCAGCATCGTAGCCAAGAAGTAGGCCGATTTTTTTAAACACGTTGCTAAATAGTCGGGGTTGCTAACCCCGACTATTTTGGACACCTTGAGTAATTTACAAGCTAAATTAGTCGGGTTAGAAACCCTGACTAATTTAGCACACTTTCTAATTGGTCGGAGTTGGAAACCCCGACCAATTCGAAAGTCTTAGTTCGAAATGGTCGGGGTTCCCAACCCTGACTATTTTGCATAGATCTTCTAGCCCACATTTAGCTGGAAAATCATACTCCTATTAAGACATATCAATCCACCAAATCTTGGTACACATTTATCAATCCACAATGTAATCACAAAAAAAATAACACACATACCAATCCATAATCTCAAACACTCATTTCATTTACTAAAAATCCATAATCAATCGAATACATACCATGCAATTCACTTACTAATAATCTATACTCAATCGGATACGTAACATTCAGTTTCAAAAGCAAACATCATATCAAGTATATCGAAACTTAACAAATATCAAAATTTAACAAATATTTACAATTTCCTTCCCTCTCCCTCCCCCTCTTCTCCCTCTCCCCCTTCCCCGTTCACCTTCGATTTGAGCTCGGATGAGATCCTGTCCGATTGTGTGTGAAGTTGGGAGCACATGACATCCTCATCGACTCGAACCTGTTGTGAACATCCGGCTTGAGTTTGTTGTGAGTCGTTAGCTTCATCATGTGCACGGCTTGAGCCTACTCCCGTGTGTCATCGGAACCGTCGAGGCACGTACCCTATGAGGCACTCTTCACGTCCATTAAGTCTCGCATTACGCGTCATCTTCAGAGCGGACTGAATCTTTTTATGATGCGAAGGAACGTGTTTCTCGCCCCCGGTTCGGTAGTCATTCTCAATGCATCATGTGCCATATTAGCAACCTCATCGAGCTCTTATACCTATAAGATAAAAAGCAAAAGAGAATTATTAACAAGTGGCTGATAATAAAATAATAATCACAAAATAATTAGATATTTTCCCTATACACTTACCAACTCTCTCTCAATTGGACCTCTTAGTATGTACTCCTTAGGGGCTTTGTTCTCCCGAAATATCCATCGGCGAGTAATCCCTCAATACCACCGTAAGTACACACCTAGGTTAGGTGCGTCAGCCCTCTCCATCACTACCTGTTCCTCCCTGAACTCTCACATCTGGACGTAAGTTTGGTGAATTAATTCTCAATTTGCATGATGTGCACCTTTTTTGGGATTTCGCTCTATTCTCTCCACAGGGTCCGGAACATGTTGATGTAGTTCAAATTGTCGGAGCACACGGTCAGGCACGTGCATCTCGACAATCTCAAAACATATGATTGGGACACGAGCACATCATACATCCTCACATTCCCTGCAAATATCTGGTAGTGACTCCAAACCTAGTTCATAGGGCATCCACTTGACCTATAAAAAGATTAAGTAAATTTACATATCAGTAACAAATGATGTATTAATTGAATATATTTAGATATTATGATTTAATACTTGTTCATCCTCCATTTGATCAAGCTCGTTCCTGTAGAAGTTTTCATGGTCCTTTGGTGAGGTTTGCCAAGATCTGGACATATTCCATCTATTTTATAAATGAAAGGGTTAGTATAGATTCAAATAAATGCATAAAATTATATGTAATTATATATATTATAAAATAACTTAGTAATACTTGCATCCTAACAGAATATAGCCATCGAGAGCACGGGTCTCCCTCAAATCTGGGCATCCCAAATGCAATCTCTCCCATGACCATATCTGCAGCAAAGTGAGACAACCTTTGAATTCTTTGTTCTGTACGAGTGCCACTTTGATCATCTCCCTATAGAGATAAGCTAACACGACACTCCCCCATGATAACCCTCCACACTCCACAAGATCCTCCAAGAGTGGCAACCATCTCACGTACACCGAATCCTTAGTGGAATCCGAAAATAGAATAGTACCGATCATATGAAGTATATATGCACGGGCATAGCTCTTGATGATCTCCTCGATCGCATCGATTAGTGCATTCATGAAATTATTTCTTAACCATTCAAGCTTGATCTTACTACCCTTCATGTGAGGAACTTGGCCCAACAATTCTTCACACTTTTCTACCCAGTTAAAGTCATCGCTACCCGTGACTGCATCTCCATCCACTCTGAGGCTAAGTAAAATCCCAACATCTTGCAATGTAATCGTCGACTCTTCTTAGCGCAGAAGGAATGTATTTATCTCCGGCCTCCATCGTTCAATCAGTGGTGTCATGAGAGCCCAATCAAGTCTCACCCATTTAATTTGTGAACACTCAAAGAAGCCTGCTTGACAGACATAAAAATCCCAGCTTGAATGTGCACGAGTATGATCAACGATAGTAATACTCGGGGCCTGCATATATTAACCAGTGCAAAATGTTCAGTAATTATAGTAATACTTAGAAAAATTGATTTATAAATGAAAATAATAAAAAATACAATTTACCTCTCCAGAGTCTATCTTCGCGGATCGGTGTCGATCTTGATCATAAAGGACCTCACGTGTCAATGGACCCGCCTCCATACTATAAATATCTGCACATATGATGATAAAATGTGTCAGTGTTATAACATATGCTAAATTAAAAGTAGAATAAAATTACTAACGTTTCGTATATAAGCATGCGACTTATAAATGAAGTGGAATAAAATTAATAATTGAAAAATTATACACATTAATTGCTATCTATTTGGATTGGTAGGACAGTGAGATCTCTTGTGGCCCGGTTGTCTGCAATATCCATACTGTGAACACTTGGTGTAATTCATTAACCAAGTCAAAGTAACTATATGATTCCGAGATCATTAACAACATCGTTACCCCTCCGACGTATGTTGACATATTATTTATTTCATAATTAATTTTTTCACCATAAGGGCAAGCAATAAAACTCATGTTGTTCAACCTATTCAAAAGAAGATTATATCATTTAAATGTAAAAAAATTTAAATAATATTACCAGAGCATCGAATAAGAGAGGAAAACCATATATGCAAATAATCTCATATAATTTTGATAAAAACCCTAATTCCCAATTGAAAATCCTAAACCCTAAAATCATATAAAGCATTCTAACCACCTAGAATCATTCTAAGCCCTAAAAGTTTAATTTCAGCAATAACAATCATCATATAAATCATTCTAACCACCTAGAGAGAAAACCCTAGATATTCGGTTTTGAGAAAAAACTCTAGATTTCTACATGCTAAAAGAGAAGAGGAGTAGAGGAAATTACCTAGAGATATTGAATAAACTTTTGATTCGGATTTCGACCGAGAAAATAGACAGAAGAGGAGAAGAGGGAGGCGGTTGGGAGAGATGGGTTTTGGGGAGAAAGTAGTCGGGTGGTTTATATAGGGGAGGGACCCAGTATAAGTAGTCGGGGTTGGCAACCTCGACTACTTTGAGACTTAGCTAATTCCCCAACTATTTTGCCTTAGCCAATTCCTGACTCTTTTGAAACTTAACAAAATTCTCTGCTAAATGGTCGGGGTTGGAAACCCGGATCATTTCGAACTAAGGCTTTCGAATTTGTCGGGGTTTCCAACCCCGACCAATTAGAAAGTGTGCTAAATTAGCCGGGGTTTCTATCCCCGACTAATTTAGCTTGTAAATTATCTAAGGCGTCCAAAATAGTCGGGGTTGACAACCCTGACTATTTAGCAACGCGTTTAAAAAAAATCGGCCCACTTCGTGGCCACGATACTGACGTGGCCACGAAGTGGATCAATATTTGTAAATAAAACAGGAGTGAGTCGATTTTTTTTTAAAAAAAGTATGAATGAGTTTATATCAAAAATTTCTTCTAGCAAAAACCCTTGTGTACAGTGAGTAGAAAAAATGGAAAAAAATCAGGTGTTGATGTCTTAAGATACATCACTGTTGATTTGACGTGCCATCTAGACAATGCCTCAAAAGGAATCAACTGTTTCTGAGAGAAATAAAAAAGAAATCGTTGTTGCTTATGTGATTCACATTCTGTATTAGGAGCCTTGAGGGATTTGGGTAGCTTGAAATAGTTAGGAAGTGTAGTTATTGTTGTTTATTCAAAGTATTAGAGTAACCATGCTTTTCTTAATTAGGTTGGGAGAAGTTTTAGAAAATGCTATCTGTAATAGTTTCACATGATATTATCTATGATCAACTTTATTGTTTCCTCATGTTGGCTTTATCTGTGTATTTGTTTGATTCCTATTTTCTTATGTTTGTCTTTGTTGTTCTTGTATTGATTTTTACCT
>BQKN01063352.1:102105-152704 GCA_022839385.1 Asparagus kiusianus
CTATTTTCTTATGTTTGTCTTTGTTGTTCTTGTATTGATTTTTACCTGGAAAATTATGTTTGCATTGGTTTAGAAACTTTGGTTATGTTGATTTGATATCTGTTGAACATGAACTCATTATTCAACTGTGATGCCCTACTTGCTTACTGAACTCATATTTTTTTTCCCAGAGCATGATTGTTCTTTAGCCTTTAACAGAATTTTGACGTCATATTCTTTCTTGCTCAGCTTAATACAGAAAAGAGTCCCTTCCAGCGGACATATGCTGCCCAGGTAATCACTTTTCTCTTATGCATCTGTATGCGTAATTTATAATATATGTATTTTTGTAATATGAACGTTTATCTGGATTTCCCATAGATCCTAGGGCAAGGTAACTCGAATAATTTTATAATTTACGTGCTTTCATATTAGTAATTGCATGACAATGAGAATGTCGCATGCATAACAGGAAGGAACTTGCAGTTCACCTAGATACTAAACTTTGATCGGTTTCTTCTACAGTGAACATAAGTCTCGTTATTTATTCAATAAGCATTTTTTTAACTGGGAACATGGATACATGTAGTATCTCCTCTCCACTAAGGGGAAACAAAAAAAAAATTCTAAGGGATGGTAGATAATGAGTAAAATTAAGTCAGTGAAATATTTTTGTTGGCTTTTACCCAATAAGTTCCCAGCCATTGGAATTTTATTTAGTTTATTTTGATATGAAGTCTTGTTACTACGGTTGATTCTAATATAGATCCTGTGTAATTTAATTAATGTAGAAAATCAAAGATATTGTAGAAATTTTATTTCCTTATAACGGATGTGCAATTATGACAATGCTTATAAATCATACAAGTGGCTTATAGAATGCATATAATTAGCTAAAACTGTTGAATATATGCTAAATAAGTATCCATACTGCATACCTGGTTAAATCGTTCAATCCATCAGATATCCTTCTTTGTGTGAATTTTACATATGTAACATTACTATCTATACTGCATTCGTTGTTAAATCCTTCTATCCATCAAGTATGCTCTTTGTGTGAATTCTACATGTGTAACATTACTTTATTGAATGGGTGCCATCTATAATGCAATAAAATTATTCCCTTAATGATGGCTATGTTGGCTATGTAGAAGAGGCATATACAACAAAAAAGACAAAGGTGAGTGGTAAAAATGAAAGATATGATATTGAACTAGTGAGAGATATAAAGATTAAAAACTTGTATTTCAAATATAAAAAATGCATGAAACGGCAGAATATGGATCTGAACAGTGGAAATTGGAAGGCGAAGATGAAAATAGAATCATGAAGAAATTACGGAATAAATGAAGAGAATGTGAGGGAACTTGGAGAGTGTATGTCTACTGTGTCAACTCTGGTTTGAGTAAAGGCCTTGCAGAAGTGGTTTAAAAACATAGACATCTCACCTTGACTGTAAAAATATTTGAAGGCTAAGAATTTGATGATAGGACATTGGATAGATTGGTAGGATCTGGAAAAATTGTGCTAAACTTGAAGAAAAGTGAAAAGAAAAGTTTGAGAATTTTTTTTACAGAGATGCCTGAGTATGGTTTTGTTAGATATCTTTTCTTATTTGGGAGATGAATTTTCCTTTTTGTTTTTAAGGAGCACGTTGTGTATTGAAGAGAGAAAAATACCAACTGTGATTAAATAAAGATCTTTCTGATTTTATAATTATGTTTAGTTAAAGACGAGATGATTGAAAAAAATTTATCACCCTTAGTTCGAAAAAAGCTGACTGGTACTGTTTGCCATGGTTGTCAATGGGTTGAACCTGCATGTGAGCAGCTAACACTCACGGGTGGAAAGACTTTTGCAATGATGGTTGCTTTTGATGGACATGAGACTTCCCTTTGTACAATTGTTCCATGCACTCATTTAGACACGTTATACATGTTTACTCTGTGTAAAATTGTCATTCCTCCTTTCTTGTATCAATTGCAATAGGAGGGGACGTGACTGAAGATAGAAGTATAATGGGACGCCCGAGCATCTAATTATTCTTTTAGTCAAAAGCAATCTTTGTTCCTTATTCTTTCTTGTGATATATTCCTTTTAACTTCTTTTGACCCCTTCTGTTACTTTCTCACTGTCTTATCTTCCAGATACACACATTCTTTTTACAAGTTCGAAAAAATAAAACAAAGAAAAGGAAGGCATATTTAAAAATAATAATAGAAGTAATAAAATAAAGAAAATACTGGAAACTAAATACTTGTATTACTAATAAATCAATGATAAATTAAAAATAAAATCTTAATTACAGAAATGAACAAAAAATTAAAAAGATATTCTTGTAGCGTAAAAATCTTTGTAAGCTTGTATGGGCTAAAGTGCAAAGCTGGGCATGAGGAAATAAGAGCTTAAGCAAGCTTTCCCCAACATTGTCCCCTTATATTGTTTTCTTTCTTTTTTCTGTATGAATTCCACCTTGCATTCTCCTTTTCCTATGTTAGCAGTACTTGCGTTGTGTGCTTCCTAGGTGTCAAGTTTCCATCTGACAACCTACATAATACTTTTAACTTTTAAAATATAAATAATCTTTTGATCTGTATAAGGAGATGTAGAATCGTTTTTCATACTAAGGTTACATGCAGCTTACTGACAGAATCATGTATTTTTCATAGTTCAATATTGAAGTGTTAAGATGAGCATGCACTATATTTAACCAAAGGACATATTTTTGAAATAGGCCTTTTCCAAAAAAAAAAAAACAATTTCGATGTAATTGCAAAATATTTATGAAAATCGACCTTGTTTCAGCAACATCAGCATAACTACGTAGATTAGAAATTTTTTTTTTAACCCCACGGGATTGGCAATCCCATTGAGTTATATTGTGTGTTAAACTCTACGGGATTCCCAATCCGGTAGAGTATGAATTTGTTTTTCAAAATCGACATAGTTCCTGAAATATTTATCCAAATCGATCTAGTTTTAGCCAATGTGGCGGAAACTAGGTCTATTTTGATAAATACTTTTGGGAATAGGTGGATTTCGGTGATTATTTTTTTTAAAGGTCTAATGCGAAAATTTGTCCTCAACCAAATAGATGTAGCAGAAGCTTACAAACTCATCTTCATGAAGGAAATTCAAAACTTCACAAGATGGAACTATCTATTCTCAAATGATTTCTTCAGGTTCAGATAGGTTAGTTTGTGTGTGCGTGCTTGCAGGCGCATGTAGTTAACCATTTCTCAGTATATATCATAATTTTGTCTTCGCCACAGAGTAGCATTTGAGCAGTATTTTATAGGGATTGTTTTGTTGGTCTAGACTATTGTGTCCCTGTACTCATCCTACTATCATGCTGACAAGCACGCAACTGCATTACCTATCTCACTTCAAAAGTTAGATTTGGACGCTCTACTTTAGTTGATGTACATTGATGCCTCTTGCTTACTGCTAAAGGCTCACATTCAAGAACCAAGTTTTAAAATTCTACAAAACCTGACAAATCTCCTGGTTCATTAATTGGACTCCTGGATACACTGTGTCTTACTGATATCTTGAATGTACAGATTAGAAGATGTGGTGAGATGGCACGGAAACTTCGGCTTTTTAAAGAACAAATGACAAAAGCAACTATATTGCCTTCAGCAATGCCCATGACTAGAAACCATATAGATTTTGACGACCTCGAGGTGCATATATTATTAATGACTTGATCCAGTTAAATTTCATATGCTTTTATTTATTATTTTAGTATCTACATGATTTATGTCTCATAAGCTTTTGTCATCCCATATGCATGTTACAGTCAAGGCTCGGAGAACTGGAATCTGAGCTGATGGAAATTAATGCAAATAACGAAAAGCTGCAACGGACTTATAATGAGCTGTTGGAATATATGCTTGTTCTTCAAAAGGTATCTGTTTATTTCGTTTACTAATTGATACACTCAAGTTTGTAGCCGTTCTTTGCTAATGCTATCTTAGATACATGGAAACTTTATTGCTTTCTTCTTTCTTCTAATGTTTTGGTATTCTAGTATTATATATAAAATATGATCAATATTCCAGGACTAATAGTTTGTTATGTCTTAGCTGCTGGAGCTTATAGGAAGAAGTGGAAAATTGTGCTTCAAATATATAATGTATATGTAGTAAATAAAGTTTATATTAAGATATTCTTGATACTCACATATGAAGTTTCCATTTTCATACCTAGTTTTTATCCCTCTTTCCTTTTAAAAATCTTCAGTTGAAAGTTAGGTTCGAATTAAATTTATCTTAATCTTTTCCAGCACCATTTGTGATGATTTTGGTGCCTTTGTGCAAGCAATTCCATCGTGTTCACTAATTTGAAAGCAAGAATCTGTAAATTGGTATATGGATTAAGATTGCTTGACATAAAGCTGCCACAAACCATTAGCTCAAGCTTCTGCGAAAAGTCGTCGTTTGACATGAATGGGGAGAAGCAGGTTTAAAGAGGTTTCCAATTCATTGTTAAATTTTAAATGCTTCTGTAATCTCAGTTTATTCTGCCAGGCTTTCAATATGGGTCGAATGGGGGATATAAAGGGTTATATACTTATATTTATATTTTCTTGATAAACATTGCTGGCCCATATGTTGTTTGCTCAAGCATTTGGATAAAATGTTTATTTTGCCAAATGCTGATTAAAGAAAAGGTTAAAAGCGTGACCTTTCCGCTGATTATCATGGGGAAGTCTGACTGGTAGCTATCTGCACCTGATTATGTCTGAGAGTTTGTTTAGGAGAGTTTGCTTATGGTGTTTGGTTATGAATGTGGTAATTGCTATTCATGTGATGTAAAATGATAAAAATGAATTGAATTTTTTAAAAAAGAGTTTACTATAACCTGCATAAGATGGGATGAACCCTTTTGGATATTCAGAGTTAAAGAGGAAAACATACTTATTCTTGATAGTTGTGTTATAGAAATATACGGTGGTGATTGTAATGCCTTCCAGAATTTCATAGTACCCCAAAACAACCGAGAGTTACTGGCGATTATGTTAGTTCCTTTACGACATCTCACCGGTGAGGTGTCCTCAAGTTTGTTCCAGAATTTAAAAAGCTATATATATATATTAAGTTTTTGTTATAAAGGTCTTCATATTAGACTCACATCTCTTTGAAGAGTTGTTTGATAGTCTTTCTGTAGTAACCCAACTAATTAAAGTCTTAAAACTTGATTAATAGAAAATTTTCTTTAATTACAGATTAATTAGCTAATTAAGGGTATTTTAGGGATTTTACCATAACCCCTGATTATTTGCCACGTTAATAGTTGTGTGGCCAAATGTTATTTGAAGATTTGGACGGCACCTCTTAACGGAAGAATAAAAACAATGAAAAAAAAAATCATCAAAGAAAATCGCAGAAAATATCCTCTCATTTCTTCAACCCAACCCTCTGAGAACCAGATTGAAATTTGTGAAAAGAAAAGAAGAGGAAGAAGAAGAATAAGACAGTGGAAAGGGAGAGGAAAGAGAGGAAGTTAATCCAAAGGTATAAACCATTTCCCATGTTAATTTCTTGTTTTAGAAGAGTAAAGTGTTATAGAACTCTTAGTAAATTGAATCAAAATAGGATGAATAAGGGAATTAATTTGTTATGAAAAAAAAAGAAGAATCTAGGGTTTTCAAGAGGAATTTCTTATGTGTTTAGGAGGCATGAATTAATCTGAAAAAAAAAATAATATAAGCTAACCTTGTTTTTTAGGGGGGGGGTTCACGCCGTCGGCCTCTCCTCGTCGTCGGCCGGTTTTGGTCGCCGGCGGGCCCTCGTCGCCGTTCCACCTCCATGGCAGAGAGAGAGAGAAAGAGAGAGAGAGAGAGAGATGAGAGGAGAGGAGAAGAAAACCGAAAAAAAAAGAGAGAACAGATGAGGAGAAAGAGGAACGGAAAAAGAAAAAAAAAAAAGAAACGAAGAAGAAGGAGAATGAGGAAGATGATCAGTTGGGTAATATTAAAGGAATGAATTTTATAAAAAGACCCTTAGTTTTTTTGACCTTGCTTATAAAGCCCTCTTGAGTGGAGAATAGAGTTTGTGACCTAAGAATTCATTCTAAGTCCCTAGAAGCCACAAAATTTTGTAAGTAACCCTAACAAAGAAAGCTAAAATCATATATGAATAGAATAATTACATATAAATCCCTGTATTATTATAAATTACTAAAAAATCCAAAAGCTAGTGTATGAGAATTATAAAATTTTGATGAATTACCAGAGATAGCAACAAACTCATATGCACTGCATAATTTAATTATTATTGAATTACCTATAATATATGTTTGTTCTGAACTAATAATTAGTCATATATCTTATATTATAGGTTCTGGTTGAGATTCGGGTGAATAATAATTTAAGAAAGTCGTGACCACCAGAGGTGAGTTCATTTCTCACTAGTATTTTATAATATGAAATTGCATGAGTTTTATATTTGATTTATCTTGTGATAAAAATAAATAAATAAATAATATGTCTTTTCATGTATATAAAGGTTTGACATATTTCTGTGTGGTCTATCCTATAATACGATGTTAGCCTCGTACAATATATGAAAAGCTAATTTGATCAGTATGTAAAATATGAAAAATAACTTTGGCTCTTGTGCAATTTTCAAATAATTGTGGACTTTGGTTTATCTGAAAGTTTTTGATGAAATATTTGGAACGTATTTCAACAGTTTAACGGATTCAAAGGTTTTCCGTGGTTTAGTATCTGATAAAAGGAAAAGTAAATATCCGTAAACTGTTTTAACAGAAATGAGAAGTTTTACCTTGTCAATTTCATCTGAAATATCTGCAAATTCTGATATGCAAAGTATTTCTCATTTGACATGTGATCTTGATGTTTTTAAACCCTCAAATAGTCCACTATGAATTGGTTCTGCCTGCCATATGGTGAATGCACCTTTATTTGGCCCTTCTGTATTTGGCCTTGGCCCTTCTGTATTGGCCCTTCTGAAATCTGTTCTGGCCCCTCTGTATTTGGCCAGTAGCCTATGGCAGTGTTAGGTGCATTCGATTCCCGGGAATTTATCTGTTATCTGATGCGGTTTACGCATTCCCTTGCTACTGGGCTAAAATTCGTAGCCTTAGTGTGACCTATGGGGTGACTTTTACATTCCTGAAATATTCATCGAGAAATAAGATTCTGATAGTTGACTGTGAAATTTAGAAAACAACAATTCTCTGATTTTGTACAAATTAGTGGTTCTTTTTATTCTTAATATTTACCTTGATTCCAAAAAGGGTCTGATTCCAAGAAATTTCACAGTTTATTCAGTTACACATGAGAAAGGAAATATATTTGTTATGTTCTTTCTTTTAAATGACAATATTTCGATATTTGGATCGAAACTTGCTATCTGTAAATTTCTCATGAAAAAAAAAAAACTTAAAACTTGTTAATTTCTGAGAACTGTTCTTATGACTATTTTGTTAGTTATCTAGGAACTCTAGTGGGAAATGTTCTCACTGAGCGCTAGCTCATTCCGTTATTTTTAATTATTTTTCAGATCCGGCGTAGCTTCCTGTTAGCTGACTTTTGGGTTGAGCTTTTGGCTAAGAGGCGTTATATGGAGAGCCTCTTCTTGTTGATGTTACCTTCATCATATTTTGTGTTGTTTTGTAAAAATACTTATAACGGTAAGCTTGTGGGCTGTAAGTATCGATCATATATACATAGTTGCTCTGATTTCTATCATCAGCAGGTTTATGAATATTTTAAAATAAACCATGTGATATGAATTGCCAGGCTTAACTCGTGCATAAGACTTGTCTCGTGCACGGGTCGCTGCTGTCGCGCACCCCGTATTTTATGAATTTCCGCTGCGCATTTCGGGGCGTGACACTTTCTCCAAATAAACACATACAAAAACTTGAACAACTTTTAAAAAATTTAGGGATAGTTTAACCAAAGTCTAAATCATATCTTTAAGTTTTCGACAGAAGTGCAGAGAAACAAGTTAGTACATCCGTAATCAAGTTAAGCTTATCGTTGACCTTGATTTGGTCATTCAGATTGAGTTTCTTCCTCATCAACTTTTTCTTGTTTATCTTGTGCAGTTGCAAGAAGCATAGGTTTCTCCATCTTTTATCACTTTACTCAAAAGTTCCTGCAGCAATTTTATGGCCCATGCAGTAGTTAATACTGATGAGGCATTTGGAAGTAGTGATTGATTGAGTCCACTTCACAACCAGAAATTTAACCAATTAAATTTTAGATCGAGGGCACATATTAATTAGTCATGATTCCATGCTATTCTGACAGTTGATAGCAAACACATGTGAAGCTGCAGCAGCATTATGGAAAGTGGAACGTGGAGTGAAGCGGTGAGGCATCACTTACGCTTTTTTGGGCCTTAAGCAGATCAAAGTAGAAAACAAGCGGTCAATTTGTATATGGATAATATTCAAAATAAGAAAAATTCAAGAAAAATTCTACAAATGCATATTTGATGATTTATAGAGATCCTAAACATGAAATAGACGTGTAACAATCACACAATATTAACAAAGTAATGGTGCTTCATCGAGGTGGTGGAAGAGAGGGAGCAGTGGACTGCAGTTTCATAAGGAGCTTGCTGGAGATAATGAGTGGAGCCCAAGAGAGGCGGTGGAGGATGGTGAAACGCGGCGGAAGAGTAGTTGGAGGCAGTGAGAGAAGTTGCTGGAGGCAAGAGTTTCTCCTAAAGGCGGAATTGGTGGTGGGAGGTGGTGGAAACGGAGGATGATTTGGATTCATAGGTTGTTTTTTGGGTTTGTGATAGAGAAAGAGAAAGATATATATTGGAATTGAAACGTGGCGGATGAGTAGTTGACTGCATTTCAGCCTTTCTTTAACTTCTACCTATGTGAGAGTTCAGTGCAAAAAGTTTGCAACTGAGTAAATGCTGGATTAGGAGGTTGTTGCGAACTAGAGATGCTACTTGCTATTGTGTCTATTACAAATTGAGGCTTCTTCAGTACCAATGTACTTGATAAGTGATGGTTTAGTCACTAAACTTGCATTATACAGTTATATTCAAGATCCTTATTCATTTTCTTATTCTATGTAGTAAACGGATTGCATAAAGGTTACAATAACTTTGATCTTTTGTACCTAGTATGAAATGAATGGCAAAACTTCTAGCATTTTCTGTTTTTTCACGAGTTCAGTGTTATCGAGTAGATTTTTGAAGAAATTGAATGCAAGATACAAAGGACATGTTGTTTCACATAATTTTATTCTGCATATCAAACCGGTGATCGCTTTGGTCATTTTACAGGCTGGCGAATTTTTTCACTTAGCTCAAAGTGATGCTACTGACCAACAGAGAGAAATTGAGGCTCGGCCAGAAGGGGGTGGTCTTGAAAGTCCTTTGTTATTGGAGCAAGTATGCTTCTGAACTTGATCTACTCAGCTTCATGAAAGTGGTTTTTTCCCCTTCTGTTCTTTCTTTTTTGTGTGAATCGCAGTCTTATTATATCTTTGTTCAGGAAATGCTAAGTGATCCATCAAAGCAAGTAAAGCTTGGGTTTGTTAGTGGCCTTGTACCAAAAGAAAAGTCCATGGCTTTTGAAAGAATTCTGTTCCGTGCTACCCGGGGGAACATATTCCTTAAACAAGCTATAGTTGATGAACCTGTCACAGACCCGGTTTCAGGAGAAAAGGTTATTTCTTTACTTCCAATGTTATTCTAGAAGAAATAACACGAGATGCTTAATTATCAAATGGTTTTTACTAATTATAGCTTATTCATGTTATTTGAATGATAACTCTTTTAGTCTGCATTTTTTAGCAGTGTCTATTTACGTCTCCTATATTTGAGATCTGAACCATACTAATGTTGTCGGCCCCTTTTTCTCATTTTCTCCTTGAAGTGATTTGTGCCATACATAATTTGCTTTGCTTTTCATCACTGGAATTTCTTGTTCTCTCAAGTTTGTTGTAAACTTGTTGAAATATATTCTCCAAAAATATGTTAATCTTCTTGGCAACCATTTATTGTGAACCACTTACTTTTATGTAAAGCAGCTGGTATGACCTTCTGAGATATGTGATATTTGCTTTGTGAAACAAAACCTACTATTAGTAAGCCCTCATTCTCTCTTAATTTGACTAACTTCCTAAGTGATAATGTACTTTCTTAAATCAAGTTATTTTGGACAATTTTTTTTCCACATCTCAATACATCTTACCACCATTCCCCTAGGAATTCACATGCTTTCCTATTTGACACAAATGTATATTCCTTGATAGAGAGAGACCCGTGTTGTTGTGATAAAGCCTGTTGCAAGCACTAGTATGAGCAAGGATAGAGTTTTCTGGAGGTGATGATTTATCTTCAGATGTCCAATTTCATGCATTTTCTTTTGTACATTTTTGGAGTTTTTAAGTCGTTTTATTCTTGCAGTAAATCATGAAAAATTATCCTGCAGTCATCATGCTTTTTGTTTTGATATTCTAATTGGACTTGTTTAGTAATAATTGTATACTCCATCAGGCACACCATTATGTTTCTTTTGTATATTTCAATATTAAATTATATCAAATATTCATCTACCTTTAGATTTATTTTGCAGCTTATGCATCCCCTGAGAAAGCATCTTCTTTGCGATGTGATAGGGAAATGCGGTAGAATATCTGCCTTAAATGTTGATGAACATATATACTTTTTATAGTAATATGACTGACAGTTTAGGCTTTTATTAGTTCAGGGTATTGTCAATCTTCTACTATATTTGTACTCACTCTTTCATTTAGTGCATATGAGTGGAAATCAATATAGATTCCTATTTTCTGCATTTATCGAATGAATGCTCTCTGTTTTAAATATATTTCCTGGCAGGTTGCCAAAAATGTCTTTGTGATATTTTACTCTGGAGAAAGAGCAAAATCCAAGATTCTCAAGATATGCGAAGCTTTTGGAGCAAATCGCTACCCTTTTACGGAGGATGTAGGCAAGCAAATGCAGATGATTAATGAGGTTTGTGTGAGAAATTTACTTACTTTTGTTGATTTGTACTGGTAAGCTTCATTTTATTTAAAAGTTTATCAACATTCACGAATCCATTATCTTGTCCCCAATATACCTTGCGAGATACGCTACTTTCTTTTGAAGTACTATGCTATTTGGTATTGTATACTTTATCTGGTGCGATGTATACCATCAAGAACCAAACCTTGAAGATGGAGACTCGGTCTGAAGAAAACAAGTGTAGAAGGATTATTGAGTTAGATTATGGTAGCCTATTGCCGATACATCCATTAGCCAAAAGCAGCTTCCCCCTTGAAAGCAACAGGTTGTCTTGGAGACCTCGCCATTGTAGAAAACAGTTATAGTTTTCCCCCTTTCTCTAGCTGATCTTAAAGCGCTACTAGATTTATAGTTGGTTTTGAAGCAATCTGTTTCTCGTGTTTCACCCTTTAGAGTTAGTTAGAAATTAGTAGAAATGCTAGCAAACAGTTTTAACCATACAATGTAAGTGCCTCAAATGAGTTAGTCCAAAATTACAGATCAACTGGAAATATGAGCTTGTTCGTGACTTACAAACCTTCATGGTCATCATCATTGCTGTCTTCCTATATAAATGGGTTCGGCTATGGGTTCGGCTATGGAGCCAAGAATGTGATAAGATAACATGATAAACAAATCATATGCGTTTTGATTACCTTTACAGTGTGGTGCATTGCCATAAATCCTAAATAGCTAGTTGGCAATCGGGTAGACCTGCTTCTTCTTATCTAGTTGAAGCTCATGCAAAAAGGTGCAACCTCCTATTTTCCCAAGACAAGGAGTTTAGAAATAGGGTAAGATGATATGAACCTTCATATGAAGTCCAATTGGTGTACGAGACACCTAATAGGTTAAAAGGCATGGATAGAGGTCAGAAGTTTAAAATCCTCATACATCACACTATTCTTCAGACACGCGCGCGCACACACACAAACAATGAACTGAGGAAGGTAGAGATAACAAACATGAGATTTTAGGCTGATGGTTGAAATGAAGGAACACATATCGTGAATGATAGTTAGTATAGGAATTATACAAATTGAAAATAACAGTTTGGCAGTGGAGCGGTTTGGAGGGCATGATATTTTTCTCTAACAAGAGCTACTAGCTAAGGTAAAAATGCACTTGTGGGATAATTTTTGTCTTTGCTTAACAGTTAAAATGAGTAGAGAAGAGAAGTAATTAGGGTTATACTGAGTATCCAGAATTTGCTTTGTGTTATTGAATGTTTCCCTTGATAGAAAAGATTGATGAACATGGATTGGTAGGGACAACCATGTCAGACAAGGTTTGATGCCATGATGGTTCTGATGACATCACATAAAGAAACATGTTGCCTCATTGCTAGGATACCCCGACACGGTCAGTAGGGGGCCGTACCCGTGTCCAACACGTTTTAGGTACGGATCCGCACCCAAATGACGTGGACACTGAAAATTTTCGCTAGCCATGGGTTTTCCTTTTTTTCAAGAAAATTGGCCATGAGTTTCTAAGGTTTGAGGCTGAGCAAAGAGATGAAGAAGATGCTCTTTGTTCTCTCTCTCCCCATCTTTTCTTATTTTTTTATTACTTTAGTGGAACATGACATCATGCATCACATGGGGGTAACTCTCTCTCACTTCTCTCTTACGTCTCACCCCCTTTTTTAATTTTTTTTAATTTTTTTAAGTGGAAGATGACATCATGTGCCACATGGGTAAAGTTGGGGCTGTTTAACCATGATACCTCATTAAATTTTATCATTTTTTTGGTAAAAATAGCAGCAGGGTAGCAGTGGGTACCTTCAAAGAAGTTTGATTGGTTTTCTTTTCTTTTCCCCCCTTTTAAAGGACATAGTTCAAAGGGGCTTGTTTCATTTGGGAGATTGAGAGTGAGTTTGAATACAATGGAAGAACCTAAAAATAGAAGAAAATGTTGAGACATGAAAGATAATTGTTATATATATAGCTGATATTCCCTTGAAAGCCATTGATCTGCATGAATATCTGCATGAAAATGTAGTAGGTATGTAATTTAATATTGATCTAAAGTGATTTATTTTATATATACACAGCCGTGTCCCCGTACCCTACTTTTTACAAATGTGCCGTGTCCCGTACCCGTACCCGTGTCTATGCAACATAGCCTCATTGTCTAATTGATGTTTGTGCTTTAACCTTTTTCTCGAGTTGGAATCCAATCTGCTTGAATAGTTTTTATTCCTCATTTACTTGTCTCATTTCTTCTACAATTCATTAAACTTCCTTGTTTTTATTCATTGGACAAAAAACTTTTTGTATATGAGCAATACAGTTCACTTGATACTGTTTCCTGCGCTCAATAGGTGTTATAAGACTAGACCTTTCACCTGTGTGGGAATCATGGTGCTGCTAGTATGTTTGCATTGTGTGATTGATTATTGAATTGTTCAATATCAGGTATCTGGAAAAATTTCAGAGCTAAAGATGACTATCGATGTTGGATTGACTTACCGTGATAATCTACTGAAAAATATTAGCTTCCAGTTTGAGCAGTGGAATAATCTGGTAAGTTCACTTTTTTTCTTATAGAAGTTCATTTCTTGTCTTACAACATCCTTTTTTTTGTGGTCTCAAGCAACTCAATCTAAACATGTTTCAGTTCATGAATTTTAGTTAATTAACTTATTTTAATGTTATAGGTGAGGAAAGAGAAGTCTGTGTACCACACTTTGAACATGCTCAGCCTTGATGTGACAAAAAAATGTTTAGTTGCTGAGAGCTGGAGCCCTATGTTTGCTACTAACCAGGTAAGCTTATGTTTTATATTGGAAGTTGATGTTTTATGAAGTTTTTAACTTGCAGCATCAGTTACCTAGTGCCCATATCCACTCTGTTGAGCCTTATATGTGCAGATTCAGGATGCACTGCAGCGGGCTACTTTTGATAGCAAATCCCAAGTTGGGTCCATTTTCCGAGTTTTGCATACAACAGAATTGCCTCCCACATATTTCAGGACAAACAAATTTACTTCAGCTTTCCAGGAGATTGTGGATGCATACGGGTAAGTCCTGGTTCAATGTAAGCTGAAGTTTAGCGAAATGAAAATAAAAACTATTCAAAAAAAAAAAACAATTATATACAGGCTGTAGTTCTCATAATCATGAATCCAGCACTACATTAACTCATTAAGGAGGCTCCAGAAAAAATGGGACAAATTTTATGACTAGGTATGAACCTGATAGACTTGTTGGCCTGTAGAAAATGTTACTTTATTTATTCCTTGGTACTATTAGTAGCATCTAAATCAGTCTCATGAACCAAGATTAACAAAAATTCAAAGGTCAGACATTGATAATAACATAATCAATAAAATTAGCAGTGCTTAAATACTGAAAGGATTACTAAATATGTCCATGCTTAATGCATTTGAATGACCAATCTCAACTTTCTATTTATCGTAATTGCACTTACAAACAAACAGATAGAGCATAATACAGTGCGATAAAGTTAGAAATGGACTACTATTTTCCCCTCAATTAGTACCTACTTTTCAATCTATTGGATGCTAGTATCTTTTGTGCCATTGTGAATCATCATTTTATGTGCAACTTATTAAGTGACTTATTATTCTTACTACAATAGCCAAGGTATAATGACGAAGAAGTTACTGGCAGCAGCTGGTTAAGACTTATTATGACCCAGATAAGAGTATACTGTAAATTGAATTAAAAGTCCTGTATTTTGTGACCCAAATATATGCATATACTTTATAAATAATACACATCTTTAACTCTGTATCTCTCAACCTTTGTTGCATGAATTCATCAATACATGAATGTAAATTTGTCTATAACAGAGTTTATTTTCCAAGCCGTATGTTGGCATTTTACTGTCTCCTATATCTTGCTGGTTATACAATTGTAAAGTAGAATTGCCTCCCACTAGCCACTTATATACATTTTCTCCAATGTTTTAAAAGGTGCTAGTCTGGTTTAGGTTGACTACTGAGTGGCCGCCTAGGCACACTTGTAGAATGTTTTCACCAGCACTTATCTTCATCTCTCTATCATATTCTAGCCTGTTTTGCTAGAACTAATCTTCACTTCATTGTTATATTCTCTCTGAAAATAAACATACATCACAGGTCAATTTTTGATTCCTGCTTAATCTTTATTTCCATCATCTGTTTTGGAGAACAACATTCAAGATTGATCTTCTTGTGTTTGGGCGTCCAGTCAGCTTTTTTCTTGTGTCAGTCATTATTCCATTAAAATTTCCACTGTTTCTATGTAACTGCATATTCCATCTCTATTTTTTTTCAAAGCAGTGTTGGTTTTAAATGAAAGTTCATCGAGTACAAGTACCTTTTCCTACTCTTTTTCTTATGAAACTGTTTAACCGACGTTTGCGGTTTTGCTTTTCTTAGTTTGTAGCCTTTCACTAAAAGTTTTGTGTTTTTTCTTCCTGATTCCGTACGGAGTTGATCACTGTATTAATATTTTAATCAATTATGTGATTGTCAATATTCACTCACCTAGCTTGCTTTGGATTTTCTGTTGATCTTTTGTAAACCACATCAGTAGGATCCGTGTTATTCTTAGAGATAATGTCTCATTTGTCTACATATCATTCTTAGCACTAGGTTCTCTTCTTTTTATCTTCTTACCCTGTAAGGGAGATACTCATGCATCTGTAATGGGTATTCATCTAGAGCTGGATGAGCGCAATGCCTAGGAGATCTCATATTGTTCATAGCTTTCTGTTTGTGTTCATTTCTCTTGAACTTCTTCATCCATCAGGGAATACCCCTGATGTTATCTGAGGAACACCATCAGGCACTAGATACTAATTATGACATGCATCTTATTTGAATATGCTTCTTATCTCTTCATAACACTGAGAATTTTTAGATCTTTGTGTTTGCAATATCCATTGTTATAGTTAAAGTCATTATCATGCATTATCCAGTGCAATTACAGAGGTTTATTATTCTAATTAATTCCCTTGGCAACGTAGATAACCAATATATATTTATCGGTATAGTTTCCATCTGGGCTTTATTTGCATTACAAGTCTAAAAAACAGTGACTATAGCACATTCTGCTTGCACATATTCCTACGCCTCAACATGAAAAATTCATTTATCATGTATAGTTAACTTCCACATTGCTAACTTAGGTTATGATTTGATTTATTTTCAGGATCGCCAAATATCAAGAAGCAAATCCTGGTGTATACACTATTGTTACATTTCCATTTTTGTTTGCTGTCATGTTTGGTGACTGGGGTCACGGTTTATGCTTGTTGGCTGCTACATTATATTTCATTCTTCAAGAAAAGAAACTATCTTCTCAGGTCAGCATGTCTCAGATTGTTGTTCACATTTTCTGATTCCTGAGAATCTTATACGTTATCTGCTTTTCATGGTTTAGCAATTTTTTGGTTATCAATGATGATTTTTCCGTTGATGAGCTTTCTTTCATTGTTGTCTTGATGCTATACATTACATAGATGTGAATCAAAATGTACTTGGATCTGTAAATTTTGATGAACCATTACAGATATGTCAAGGTCTTGAGCATGGCATGTTGATGAATTGAGAGCATAAATCATAACCTTCGCGCATGATATTGTAATCTTGAACTACCATCTAGAAGCATTATTATTTGACTAGCCAAATCAAAGAGATTTGAGAGAGAATAAATTCAAATTCATTACTATTTTTTTGTGACCGAGCTGCTGTAAGTTAGGGAAACATTTCAAAGTTGGAGTTTGCTTGTGATGAATTGTTGATAATTAAACTATTTTTAAATTTGCACCCTGTTAAATCTGCACCCCCAAAAACTGTAGTTAAACTTGAAGTTGGCAGTAACCCCTGAAGATTGACGTTCAGTCTCGCCGGGGCGTGGATTATTTAAATAGATCTGAGGCATTTGGATTCCAAGTAAGTGTATTACAAAGCATACTTCTTGTCATGACTCATATGACAACTTCGGAAAGTTTAAAATCATCTGACAAGAATGGTATGGCAGTTATTTATTCATTTATTTGGATAATTTACCAAACCTTGTTCAGTAACAGGATCTACTGTTGTATGCAATAACATATGGACATTTTAGATACAAATATTCTGGAAGTAAATGCATCAGTATGCCCATGTTCTAATTCCTGTTACTTTAAGTAGCTACTTGTATTTATGTTTCCTAGGAACCTGTTTTGTGCAGAAACATGACATCAGACTCCTGGCCATTTATCATTAATGAACCTTTGCAAACTGGGTTAACCTCTACATCCAAACACATGCAACCATTGAGCTTCCACACATTAAGTCTGATTAGCAATTAGATATCCAGTAAATTCATATTTCAGGCGTGTTCTGCATGTTCACTAGTTGAGATTCATGTAAATGTCACCTGCCTTATTCTGAATCTGAGCGAATCCATCTCTACATGATGGTATAACTGTCCATCTATGTCTATCTCGTACTCCAAGACTCCACATCTACCTATACCTTTTTTGAATTTTAACACTATGTGCACGGAATTTTTTTTATAGGCAATTACACTATGATAGGAGTCCGATGATTGCAGATGTTATTTGATGGTTTTTCGCTGCTATATCGAAATAGTTTGTGAAGAAACAACTATTGAATTCCCTGTGTTGATGTTCATCTCAGTGTAATTTTCTCATTCATCGATGGTTTAAGTTCTCTAGTCATGCTTTTATAGTTCCAGTATATTTTGATATCCCTTGAGAAGTTTTATATCACTAAAGTTCCAAGCTGACCTTGTTTCTCTCCATTTTCTTTTGTGACCAACAGAAACTTGGGGATATCATGGAGATGACATTTGGTGGTCGCTATGTAATTATGATGATGGCTGTGTTTTCAATTTATACAGGGTTTATCTACAATGAGTTCTTTTCTGTTCCCTTTGAGATTTTTGGGTCATCTGCCTATGCATGCCGTGATGCTTCCTGCAGGTATTACATGCTTTCCTGTAGTAGATAGTCTACATGTTATGGACATGTCTTATTGTTTTCTCCCATCAATTGTAGAGATGCTACTACAGCGGGATTAATCAAGGTGAGACCTGCGTATCCATTTGGTGTCGATCCCATATGGTATGGTAGCCGAAGTGAGTTACCATTCTTGAACTCTTTGAAGATGAAGATGTCAATCCTTCTTGGTGTTGCACAAATGAACTTGGGCATCGTGTTAAGTTATTTTAATGCCAAGTTCTTCAGGAACAATCTGAATGTCTGGTAAGTATATCTACCAACAATTGATAGATTAAAGTAAATACACCATCTTATACATAATAATAAAGAAACCATAAAGGATAGGGATCATGATGTATCATATGTTACCATATTTTCTGCTAGTATTGCGGGTATTGCAAGTACTCACAGGTAACCGTTAGTTTCGTTAGAAGTAGATATAGCATATGGTCTTGCAGTTAATGGAACTGTCACTAATTTGACGGCATTGATAGCACTAAATAGATTTGTACCCTTAGGTGGTTTCTTAGATTAGGTGTAGTGTTCTTGCAGTTGTAGAATTTTTACCAATTTAAAGCAGAATTCCCATTTGCTGTATCCTAGATAATAAGTATATGGAAAAATTCTGAAAATAGACCACATTTGCTAAATATTTAGCAAAATCGACCATTTTGCTAAATATTTAGCAAAATCGACCTCTTTTTGGCCTGTTAGCCAAAAAGAGGTCGATTTTCAAAAAAGTGGCCTGAAAACATACGGGACTACTAGTCCCGTATGTTTTCAACGCACTAATTACAGATTAGAAAACATACGGGACTACTAGTCCCGTATGTTTTCTGTCATGGTTTTGGTGGCTCACGAAAATGTACGGGACTACTAGTCCCGTACATTTTGCAGAGCCAATTTCCCTTGCAACCAAATATACGGGACTAGTAGTCCCGCACAATTTACAGAGGCAATTTGCCTCGGCCATCAAATATACGGGACTACTAGTCCCGTATATTTTGCAGAGGCAACTTGCCTCTGCCCAGCAAACATACGGGACTAGTAGTCCCGTATATTTTGCAGAGGTATTTGCCTCTGCCTAGCAAACATACGGGACTAGTAGTCCCGTATTTTTGCTGGGCTGAGGCAAAACATACACAAAACATGCATGACCCTCTAGCTGAGCATACAACCAAAATTTTTACCAAATTTTTCGCCACAATATATCTAACATTGTATACATTGATAAAAGTTATAAAATTAGAACATTATAACACAAATCTAAAAAATACACATTATCACAACACAATACATCATCACAACATCACATCCAAAATTCTACCAAAATTCACATCAGCACAAAATAATTCCAACTGCATTAAGTCTAACCATACGATAATATGTAGCTTAAGTAGAATAAATCCAAATGCATCAATAATTCCATACGACAATAATCTACATGGAAAAACTAACAAAGGAAAAATCCACCCCTCCCCCATTGTCTCGGCCTTTGCACCCGCTGAGATCGTCGGTGGCCCCCTTCATCTTGAGCTTGTATATGCTCGCTCTCCGGTTGTGTGTAGGGCTGTGACGGACCAGCTTGTTGTGACGGGCCAGCTTCATCGTCGTGCGTGCAAGAACTATCACGTCTACGGTGGCGCACATATGTAGTATCTTCAAGATCCACCTGCTCACGATCTTCATGTCGATCCTCATGAGTTTGTTGAAAAGCTCTACGAACTCTCGTCACTATCCGCTGTAATATCGATACGTCCATAGAATCTCCTATGGCGGTAGTCATACCCTCATTTGCAATCCCCACTACATCGTCCAATGCGTCTATCTACAATTACATAAAAATATTGCTTCATATAAGAAACCAAAAGCGGACATAAAGATTGAAAAATCTATTATAATCTAAAGCAATTTACTTACCCATCGCCTCTCATCTAACCCTCTTGGTACATATCGAGATTGTTGGTTGCGAATCTCGATTTCGTCGACTGGAGGCGCAGTTTGGGTGATTATCCAACGTCGGGTAACCCCCTAATACCATCTTATGTAATCGATTTCCTGCATCGGAGGGTAAAGCGGATCGACAATAAGTTGATGCCGATCATTCCACCGAGCTATGTATGATTGATGCGTGCGCTGCCAGTTAATCTGATGTCCACCTTTAGACGCCTTTCTCTCTATTTTCTCGACCAATTGTGGAGCGTGTTGTGTGAGTTCAAACTGTCTAAACACGTGATCGGGTACGTGCATCTCCACAATTTTGAAACAAATGAGAGGAACTCTGGACCGCCATATGCCGTGTCCCTCCATACAAATCAGCGGTAGACGATGTAGGTAAGGTGTGTATGGCTGCCACTCGAACTGCAAAATAATCCATATATTAACTGTTGTTTGAAATATATCGATAGCTTTAAACGATTGCAATTCAAATTCATACCTGAAAAATTTTTATTCGGTCGAGCTCCCCCCTGTAAAAGTCTAACTGTCTAGCCGGGACCTCATTATAGGCTTTAGTGACATTCTATCTGTAAGTTTTATATACGATAGATTTTTGTTCAAAAGTTTAAATGAAAAATAAAATATCAAACGAGATTAAATTTGAGGAATTTTACCTGCAGCCTAGTGGAATCTGTCCATCCAACTCTCGGATCTCGCATAATCGCGGTTTCAAAACCAGTCTTTCCCATGCCCAAACTTGTAACAATGTCAAACAACCTTTGAGCTCTTTATTTTGCATTAAAGCAACCTTTGATATTTCTCGATATAGATATGCTAAAACAGCACTACCCCAGGATAATGTCCCACACACGTCAAAGTCTTCGAGAAGTGGTAACCACCTATTGAAAAATGTGGAAGTTAGTCAGATTTTCTAAAAATAGTGAGAAAAAATATCTTCTTATCAAAGTATAAAAGTAATAACAATTTATGACCCGTCTTACCTCAAATGCACTTTATGTTTACTTGAATCGGGAAAAAAAAGCGTCCCGATCATGTGCAAAATATATGCTCTAGCATGTTGTTGGATCATGACTTCTGATGCATCGTGCGGCAATGGGTTAGCAAAATTCTCTTTTAGCCATTTCAATCTAATATACCCTCCAGGCAAGGACTCCGGTGATAGTCCTAACAAATTATCACATACATCCCGCCAAACATGCCTATCTGTCCCCGTGACACAAGGACCATCAATGCGGAGTCCTAGGATCACTGCTACATCCTGAAGAGTAATAGTTGCCTCCCCAATACGTAGATGAAAAGTGTTAGTCTCGGGCCTCCATCTATCCATTAACGCATTAAGCAGTGCCCAGTCGAGTTTCATCCATCGCAATTGTGAGCAAATCAGAAAACCGGCTTGGGAGATTAGGGCAATGATGCGAGGATCATCAAGCGGCCAACGCATATGCCCAAGGCTATGATCAATCATAACCAGCTCTTGCCCTCTCTACACAAAAATAAAAACAAATATTAGAATATCACAATAATAAATAATGTGAGTCTAAACTAAATCAATCAAAACATAGAGCCATAGTACCTCTGTAAATGATGTACTCTCTGAACGATGGCGTGGCTAATCATAAAGGACTTCATCAGAAACCGGCCTGGGGAGCATCGCGTATATACCTGAACATGTCAAGATTACCTTGTTAGTTTCTACCAAATGTATAAGGCCACAATAATAAAATTAACAATGTAAATAGAAAATATATTACCAATTAATTGCTATAAACTTGTTCTTGATGGACAACGAGACCTATTATGCCCTAATTGACTACATGTTCCACATCTGATTCGTGATGCTCCCCTTTCCCGGCCTTGATCCATCGTACCTCTGATGCGCACAGATCGAGGTCGTCCCGCTTGTCTTTTGACTTGAGGTGGTAATAAATATTCCGTATAAGCGGCAGGCCAATATCGCGTATCATCGGGAGGATGAAAACTCTCTTTGTAAGCCTTCCGATAATGATTTGTTGAATACCAAGCTGAGCAATACTGATCATACGGCAATCTAGCCCCACAATCCTGACTGGAACTAGCTGCTAAAACATGTTCACATGGTAGTTTTTGTAATTATGGTAGGCTACAAGTACAATTACACTCTTGGTCATAGAGATGAACGGTGTAAGTTCCATCACGATCCTTGACCTCCCATTCATTGTCGTTGAATGGTTCAATTCTACATGTTCTTACAGCCACAACCCTTTTCTGCAACATTAACTCGTTTTTTGGAGTGTACTTACTCGTCCAATTTGCACCATCACTCCGTCTCTTTTGGAAGTATGCATTCAATCTATAAAACGTCCTTGCAACTAAGGCACTAATTGGCATAGCACGGGCACCCTTAAGTACATCATTAAAACTTTCAGAACAATTAGTCATCATCATACAATAACGTACTCCACCATCTTTACATAATGCCCATCGATCTTCGTATTGCGGCTTCAAGTTTTGTTCAATCCAATTGTGAGCTTCAACTGATAGGGCTTTAATTTTCTCTCTACAATGCTCATATACAAGTGAGTCAGTGGCACACCCGGCTTGCCATAATAAATTTTGGAGTATTTTTAATGAACAACTCAATTGCAATTTGTTTATCCGTAAGTTGTATCATGTCATTTAATTCTTCATCAGTGGTGATCTCTACCGCAATTGTTCTTTTTTCATTTATTGGACAATTACAAAAGATCTTAATGGCATTTTCGGCATGATTAATTCTGGTAACTCTGTATATTTGCTCCATCATTCCATCGAAATTGCAATTTTTAGACAACGTGAACATTTTCCTAGAGCCTCCATCATATATAGGCAAATTATTCATTCCAACACTCAATTTCCCATTGAATAAGCAAATAATCGGAATTCCATTCGCCATTTTAACTGAAGAATTAAAATTTAACGTATACAAATTAGATATTTTACAAATTGATGATCATAATTCATTATTTCCTCTAGATATACCTCTAAATATACATATTAACTAAACGAAATTGGAGAAATTTATAAAAAAAATTGAAATTGTTACCTTGTCGAAATCGGATTTCGTTGGCGTCGGAGATCAAGTTCGACGTCAGATTTGAGGCAGGAGGGGGTGAGTTGGCTTTGGGAGAGAGAGATTGGTTTGGGAGAGATGGAGATTAGGTTTGGGTGTGGAAATCGGGTTTGGGAGAGATGGAGATTGGGTTTGGGTGTGAAAATCGGGTTTGGGAGGGAGTGAGATGGGTTTGGGAGGGAAGGTGAAGAGATTTTAGGGTTTGGGAGTGAAGGTGGAGAGAGAAGTTAGATTTTAAGGGAATAGCGGAATTTAGGACAGAGAGCAGGTTTATTTCGACATTTATACGGGACTAGTAGTCCCGTATAGATGGGTCGGGTGGCTTTGCAAAATGTACGGGACTAGTAGTCCCGTATATTTTCGTGAGCCACTAAAACCATGACAGAAAACATACGGGACTAGTAATCCCGTATGTTTTCTAATCTGTAATTAGTGTGTTGAAAACATACGGGACTAGTAGTCCCGTATGTTTTCAGGCCACTTTTTTAAAAATCGACCTCTTTTTGTCCTGTTGGCCAAAAAGAGGTCGATTTTGCTAAATATTTAGCAAAATGGTCGATTTTGCTAAATATTTAGCAAATGTGGTCTATTTTCAGAATTTTTCCTAAGTATATACTTAGTGAATTTGCTTTCATTTTTACAGAAGATTTAATCTATTAATCTGCAAATTGAAGTTTGTATATTTCATTCTATCCCAACACTAAAAATGACAAGAGTTTCAAGGGAAACATAAATGCTAAGTTTGAGCACCATTTTTTTTGGACCCGCTTAATTATTTTGCTTAAATATTTACCTTCTGCTGCTTAGCATAAAAATCTGCAACACATGAAGATTTCTTATCATTTCCATTTCATGCTGAAATTTTGATACAGAAGTTCTAGTTACTTCTCCTTCCTTATAAATGTAATTCCTGATTTCTTCTTTCTTAATGTGTATATAATGCACATTGTGCTTTTTTCTCTTCGTATTCTATTGCAGGTACCAATTTGTCCCTCAGTTGATCTTTTTGAACAGTCTGTTTGGTTACCTTTCACTACTCATTGTTGTTAAATGGTGCACTGGTTCAAAAGCGGATCTTTATCATGTAATGATATATATGTTCCTTAGCCCAACTGATGATCTTGGTGAAAACCAGCTATTTCCTGCTCAGAAACTGCTCCAGGTTTGTCAAGAGCAATGTTGATTATTATGTAGTCCGAAAAATACATTAGTGAACCTGCTCACTTCTGTTACAATCTTTCCAGCTTGTATTACTCTTGCTAGCATTTATTTCTGTTCCCTGGATGCTATTACCGAAGCCTTTTCTCCTAAAGAAGCAACATCAAGAAGTATGTGTTTATATTTTTGAAAATTTTTTTCTCATAATCCTGTACCTGCATTGATCTTGCACATTCTTTGCTTTCAGCGACACCAAGGCCAGTCCTATGCCCCGCTTCAAAGTACTGATGTTGACGTGCTTGAGGAGCAAAATCATGGTTCCCATGATCATGAAGAGTTTGAATTTAGTGAAGTTTTCGTCCACCAGCTGATACACACAATTGAGTTTGTACTTGGAGCAGTCTCAAACACAGCATCCTACCTCCGGCTTTGGGCCCTAAGGTATGCTCCTATGGGTTACTCAAGAAAAATTCTTTTTAGCAATGGATAGTGTGAAGGAAAGCACCATTTATGCTAATGGAATGATTATCTTGAGAGCTTGTTACGACATAGATGAGGAAAGTTTAATGGATGGCTGAATATCTGCTAGTTTGATGCAGTGCCTCTTATTGCATCACATTTTTCCATTCTGAATTTTAGGTTGCCACGTCAAATGCTTAGATCTTTATAATTGCTTCACTTTAATGGATGGCTGAGTATCTGCTAGTTTGATGTATTGCCTCTTATTGCGTCACATTAAAATGCTTAGATCTTTATAATTACTTCACTTTACTTTCACGTTGTTGTCTCTTTACAAATTCCAGTAATTCTGCTTTATATTTCCAGTAACTAGTATCCTAGTATCCTGACGTGGATTTATGTTTTGTTGCAGTCTTGCTCACTCAGAGTTATCTACCGTGTTTTATGAGAAGGTTCTTCTTCTTGCTTGGGGGTAAGTTGTAGGGGGTTCCTGCCTTGCTATTTATATTAAATCACCTGTTTCTATTATATGTTTATAATTGTTTTTGTTATATACACAGTGTCGTTTATTGTCTACAGCAGAAAAGCTAATTAGTATTTTGTGTTTCAGCTATAACAACATATTTATTCTCATCATTGGTGTGATCGTGTTCGTTTTTGCCACCATTGGTGTTCTTCTTGTTATGGAGACACTCAGTGCCTTCTTACATGCCTTGAGGCTTCACTGGGTGGAGTTCCAGAACAAGTTTTATGAGGGAGATGGGTACAAGTTCGCACCATTCTCATTTGCGTTGCTGACCGATGAGGAGGATTAAATAGCACAATGGTTAATCTCTGCTCAAATTTCCGATTCATTTGTATCTAGAGTGACAGTGGTTATTGGTACATGGTGAATAAGGCGAGGAAAATGAAAATAAAACCACAAGGAAGAACTGATCAATCCTTTATATTATCACGGAGTTCCAGGCCAGTATTGGGCCCATGAGTGTATAATATACAAGTGGACAAAGGATAGTAAATTAAGGGTCATTTTAGCACGTTCCTGGTGTTATGTTACTAGCGCTGTGTTGATATTATTGTGAATAATCGTTGTTTTGTGCATGTATCAGCTTCTCAGTTATGGTTGAGATTGTAATTAGATTGTTTCCTTGAAGTCAGTCAAACCGAAATGTTACCTTTCTCCAGCTTAATTTATTTTTTTCCCTGGATTCTTCGTTTGCTCTTTTTTCGTGAGCTTCTGATCAAGGTAGGCTGGTTGGTTTTATTATTGTATGGTCGTATACTTGGGCGAACGACGCGCGTAATACTGCAAGTGTAAATAAGCGTCGACTCATGTAAGCCTGAGAAATATGAATGTGTAAGTTCTCCGTGGATGGCAGAACTTAAGAATATGAATAATTAATTACTGAATGGAATGACCGTCGAGAGCCAAGAATGTCAGGTAATGAGGTAAATAATAAGCCAATTTCTGATTCAGTGGTTGGTCCTCCAAAGTACTCCAACTGGGGATTTATTTATTTATTTATCTATTTGTGTAAAATTTTCTCTCTGAATGTTACCTTCATTCCCTTCCTAGATCACGGAGGTGGGAATCCTTTTATGCTTACTAATAACTACTTTTGAAAATTTTGGACTTGTACGGAAGATGCATACAATTCGACTACATATTTACTTTTAAAACTTTTAGCTTCCTATCTGACCAGAGAATAGCGAATCTACCCAAATCATGTCAATTACAAGTCTGTAGAACGCTTAGATAGCTTGTTGAATGTAACATATAATATATAACTGGACAAATTTTCAAAACAAACCATTTTAGACATTTAATTGCAAAAACCAACCTATTTTGTACTTATTTGCAGAAACCTATCTGGAAAAAAAAATTTACGAGACTTCACGGGAGTTCAACTCCCGTGAAGTTTACCATAATTTTAAACTTCACGGGAGTTCAACTCCCGTGAAGTCTATTAGAGGTATAAAAACTTCATGGGAGTTCAACTTCCGTGGAGTTATAGGCCAAATTTCTTAAGAATCGTTCTCTGGGAAATTTAGACTGTAGCTTCACGGGAGTTGAACTCCCGTGAAGCTGCAGGTTTTACAAAACATGCATAGCAGGCTGTGCATGTTTTGTATACATCTACCTGTTTTAACTCATATATATAATTATTTACCTGTTAACAACATTTACTACAATATATATGATTTAAACACACACGAAGCAAACAATACTCAAGAAGAATACATAAATGAACAATAATTTATCCACAAAAGTATAGTATTTAAAAATTCATACAAGTTACAAATTTTAACAAAATAAGTTCAAATACAACACAATATAGCTCCTCTCCTTCCTCTCCCTCTCTTCCCCCTCCCCCTCGCTCTTCCCCGCCCCCTGCGTTCCTGCTGATGAGCCTCGATTACCTGAGTATCCGGCTGTGTATAAGGCTGAGAAGTGCCCGCTCCATCAGCATGCGAAGTGCCGGCTCCATCGGCATGCGAAGTGCCGGCGTCATCGTCACGTGACCGTCGGTGCCGAGTGTACGCCTGCCCAAATGATCAAGACCTGTCCTCACGGCCTACGAACTCGTCGACGTGAGTCTTATGAAACACCTGCGCTATGGTCTTTTTAATCCTACTGGGGAGTCCTAACGCCGCCGAATCCTGAATCTCAGGCACGGTGGCATCAATATCAGCATCAATGCTATCAAAAGCACGGACCTGTGATGTAAACAATTTATTAAGTACCAACTTAATAAAAAATTATTATAATTTAACTTAGAATTAACACAATTAATTTTCTTTACAAAAATCATCAACAATTCACAATTAACACAATTAATTTCTAAAATCTAATTTTTTACATGAGATCACCATGAATTAGCGACAATATACAAGAAATAAAGAAAAAAAATTAGAAGAATTTACCTTCAATTAGTCGATGCCCTAATTTGCAGTGAACTCCGGCGACAACGACGGCGAGAGCGCTAAACTCCGGCGGGATGGGAACTGGCGGCGGAGGCGGTCGGAAACGAGGGCGGCGCCAGCGGTGGGGGCCTTGGTCGACGGCGGTGGTGGTTGGGGACGAGGGAGAGAGGGGCTAGGGTTTTCGTTTGAGGAGGAGAAGTGAGAGACAAACGAGACTTCACGTGACTTGCGCCGGCAGTGGGGGCCTTGGTCGGCGTCGGTGGTGGTTGGGGACGAGGGAGAGGGGCTAGGGTTTTTGTTTGAGGAGGAGCCGTGAAGTCTGTCAGAGGATCGACGACTTGCGCCTTTTATAGTCAGGCCAACACTCCACGGGAGTTCAACTCCCGTGGAGTTGCAGGAAAAAAATGCCAGAGACAAACGAGCTCTGGAATTGGGGACTGTAACTCCACGAGAGTTCAACTCCCGTGGAGTTTTCGCCCCTACAACAGACTTCACGGGAGTTGAACTCCCGTGAAGTTTGTTGAATGTTAAAAATTTCATGGGAGTTCTACTCCCGTGAATTTTATTTGACAAATTAAACTTCATGGGAATTCAACTCCCGTGAAGTTTAAAATTATGGTAAACTTCACGAGAGTTGAACTCCCGTAAAGTCTCGTAATTTTTTTTTTCAAAAACCGACATGGTTTCAGCATCAGAGCTGAAACCAGGTCAGTTTCTGCAAATAAGTACAAAATAGGTTGGTTTTTACAATTAAATGTCCAAATGTGTTTGTTTTGAAAATTTCACCATATATAACGTCATTGAACGTATGCTCACAGCCAGAGGTCTTATCTTTTCTAACATCTGAATGAAACGGTAACTTGTTGGCGCAGAGAATATAGCATCTTCCTAGTTTTCAGAAAGACGGCGTTCATAAACACTTTCTTGGTAAAGATAAAATACAATAGAACCTTAGAAATACATTTATCACTTGTCCTGGTTCTTGTACAGGATCTTTTTTACATCACAATACATAGTCAACAACAATTCGTATTAACTAAAGGTCTGATTGAATGCATCTTCGTCTGGCTCCCATTTCTGAGTGGTGAATTTGACCAAAACAACGAAACAATGGTCTTCGCACAGGTCCAAATCAGAATTAAAGCAATCAGAAAACCAGAACAGTAATCCATCTCCATTCGTAAATATATAACACGTATCATACACACAAATAACCCAAGTAGAACCCTAATGCAAGCTAAGCTTCACGCTTAGCTTTCATTTCTGTCCATGTTGCTCCCACTCCTACGAGCACCGCTGAATTGATTTGTGACGCTTTTGCCCATAAACTTACCAGCTTTACTGATTCCACTTCCAACTGCACCTAATCCAGTCCCCACCAACCCAGCACCAGCTCCGACACCGGTTCCCACAAGCCCAACACCTGATCCAACAAAGGATGCTGCTCCACCGAGCGCATCCATTGTGCTCCCAATCATCCCAGCCTCCTTCAATCTCTTTCGTTCTTCTAAAATTCTCCTCTCTTCTTCGAGTGCTGCTAGCTGCTGCTCTTTGTTGAACGCATGGTATGTCACCTGGAAAAATGAAAACTAAGTCTAACATCGTTCATAGAATTACTTGCATGCTAGGTGTAAATTGGTGCAACATGCACTTGCAAAATTGAGTTACAAAAAATTATCAGAAATGAGAGGGGATTATAACAGACAACGATTCAAAGTGCTGACGCAGACAGTAAGAAGCAGTGAATAACAACAATATTACTGGTAGAAAAAACTGCCTGCTGAGGCGAAGCCATGATATAAACTTAATATTGAGGCATGAATACAACGGCAATGCAGATAAAAAACATTAAGCAGAATCCTAAAGTGGAATTTGAAGGTTAGACTTTGCATCTATTTTGTAATACTAGCAATTAACCCCCGCGCGATATGCAGGTGAAAAAGCAAAATTAAAATTATATTTAAACAATTGGATAACACATTTCTCTGAAATAATTTCATCTCAATAATGATGAATGTTGAAAGGAATTTAACATGAGATACTATTTTAATAGAAACCAAGTTAAGAAGGCAGCTGCTATCATTTGAGATATAGTCATTTATTGCCAGAAGAAAAATATTGAGAATCTTACTTCGATTTACATGTCACACGACATCCATACACAATCATCCAAATGGATGGGTTCAGTTTGGTGTATTAAGACATCCATTCTAATGAAATTTATATATGTTGGTAGATTAACTCGCACTTCCAAAAGAGAGATTTGCAAGTGAATCTTGTTATCATCCTGAAACATTTTAAGTTTTTAACACAGGTTTCAGTTTGTTAAGATGGAATTAACTGTAAATTTTGGTTTCAATATAGACTTAAAAGCTCTCTTCAGTTGAAGATGGGTGTTGAGAGGTCTTACAGGTCAATAAAAATTTCCATGTGTCTTATAATAAATTTTCTTCACTCATGCCATGTATTTCATGATGTCTGATCAAGGTTGTTGATAGCGGATCGCGTCGCGTCGCGACGAGGTACCACTTAGGCTATTGCGGGCTATTGCGGCAAAATAGCGGCAAATAGCGCACAGTCAAATAGCGGTCAAATATAAATATATTTAAATATCATCATCATATTTCTTGTATTATTTATTCATTCATTTGATACAATAAATAAACATGCTATATTTCTTCATTCATTCAATAAGTTATAATAATTATTAATTTCAGATGTTGATTTTATTTTTTATTTTTTGATTGCAGCTGCTGATTGTGAATGAAGAAACTGGAATAAATTATTCAATGAGGAAAATTTTGATTGCAACTGCTGATTATGAAGATCAAGCCATTTATTGCATGCATATATTAATTAGTTATAAATTTCTTGTATTATCAGTGAGACAGTGACAGTAAATAACAATTGATAAGCTTGTTGTATGAATAGCAAAGTAATATCGTTTGACATAGTTTTATACTCTTAACACAACCAAAATTACAACTGATGCTGCCTAAGCACAAGTAATATCGGCTGACATTGGTAATTGGTTAATAGCAAAGTAATATAGAACAAGGTTTGAGGTTTGAAATATCAAAAACGGGTTACTTAGTGTTTTATTGTGAAAAATGAAAGAGGAAAAGAATGAGTAGAAAACTTGAAACTAAGCTCTGATATCATCTAGATAGTGATAATTCTGATATGAGATTGTCAAATTCCCGGAGAATGATATCAATAAAGACGAGGAAACTACAATCAATACCATAATTTCAAATCTTATGTGCTACAGCTTGCAACCTCACATTTACTGGTGAATAGAGAAAAGTAAATAAAAACCCTATTTTCGATTACCTGTTTCTCTGTTGAGACGACGCCGCAGCCAACAGAGGAGGATGATGAGCTTGGACCGTCGGCGGCGCTGGAAGAAGTCGCCGGAGCAAGGAGGAGCTTGGACCTTGGCGGCGCTGGAAGAACTCGTCGGAGCTTGGACCGATGGCAGACGAAGTCGCTGTTGCAGACGAAGTCGTCGGTCGTCGTTGGAGCTTGGAGGAGAAGCTTGGAGGAGGAGCTTGGACGAGGGATTCGAAGGAGCCTAGAGCGGAGAAGATGGGAGCGGAGCTGCGGAGTGCGAAGATGATGAAGTCGAACCGTCGAAGGAGCCTGGAACGGAGAAGATGGGAGCGGAGCTGCGGAGTGCGGAGATGATGAAGTCGAACTGTCGAAGGAGCTGGAGCGGAGAAGATGAAAGGCGGCTAGGGTTCGGGAGTGAACTGAGGGATTCGTCGCTTTTTTAGCCTCTTTTAACAAGTGGGTTCAGGTTCGGGTCGGGTTTGGGGCAAAAAAAATCAAAACACATTTGATAGCGGGTTAGTGGTTTTAGCGGGTTTGGCCGCTTTTATCCGCTTTTGGCCGCTTTTATCCGCTTTTGAGCGCTTTTACGCGCTATTCGAGCGCTTCGCGGTTTTTTCCGCTAAATCCCGCCGCGAACCCCCTACGCGTAGCGCTGAGGGGCCGCGATCCGCTATAGCCCCGCTATTGCCCCGCTATTGGCCGCTATTTACAACACTGTGTCTGATGGACCAAGAACGACAATCATTGATGCACTATGGCTTTTGAAAAATCGATGGACTTTGTATCTCTTGACATTTAAGACCAATCCTGTAGAAGGGATAATGCTTGTTGATTTGAGTTTAAACAATGATAATACTATTCTCAATCTTTTACTTGACTATCAAACAGGAATGATATTATTCTAATTGTATGGAGCCGAACTATTATTAACAAAATGCAACAAATGACCGGTTGAAATCTTTAAAGCAACTTCAAATTAAAACTCTCTAACAAGCTATTCGAAAATAAAAATAAAGGTTAAGGTCCAAAAGAGTCCTAAAATTAGCTTATTCGCATCAAAGGCATCATGAATAGGAGTGGAGTTGGTTAAGGATTTGTTCTTGACGGGTTTGTGTATGAGAAGAGATGAGCACATTCTATCAATAACTAGGTATAACCTGAAAAACGAAAGGAACATAAAGGAAATAAATAAAAGTTCATAGAACATTGAGATACTGCTTAATAACCAATTTCTCTACTTCACCTACTGCGATTGCTCCACATCATTCTATTTCCTCTCACTCTCAAGAAGCACGAACAGAGTTTCTACTACCATTTCCTCGTCTTTCTCCTAGGACATAGCCCTAACCTTTGTGTATTTTCCTAAAGAAGATCAAATTGCATGAACCAATAAATCAATTCACAAGATTATTTCACAACAAAATTATAGTGGGGAATTATACCTAGAAATGAAACCACCCAGAGAGAGAGAAAGAGAGAGAGAGGATTGCAGAGAGAAGCTCTAAGAAGGGGAGTATTTTATAAATAGAGTCTCTTGTCTTTGTTGTTCCCAATCCTATCTACTCCCGACAACTATCCCCCCCCCCCCCCCCCCCCCCCCCCCTCACCCCTACAGCACCCTCCTCATCACCCTCCTCATTCAGGCCCATTCCCCATACCATCACATCTTTGACTCTCTTATTTGCCCAAGCAAAAGTGATGAATGGCAAAAGATGAATGAACAGTGAAGTCTAAATATTGGGCCATATTTTTCCAACAATACCCTCAACCCCAACGCTGTGAAAAAAACAAAAGAGGTCAATAAAGGGTAAGAATGGAAGATAGAAAATATATTCCCTCCAACTTTTAGACAATACGTTATTATTGGATGTTAAGTTAGAATTGTGTTAGATGGTGATACGTTTGTTTTATCAGTTTATGTAATTACGGCTCTGTTACCAATTGACCATGGCAATGTTATAAGTTTGGAGTTTGGTGATACCATGAAGGATATGATATTTTGAATCACAAACAAAACAAACTAGTAGCAAGTGATGAACCATGAATTCCTTCAAGAAATAGAAATTCTGACCTTAATAGTGAGGATCCCTCTGTCTTTCTTATCCTTAATCTTCATCATATCCAGTGAGGGCATCAATCTAAGCTCATATTCTTTGGTAGTTTCAGGTTCCAAATCGATCAGCGGTAACTTGACTATGCCCAATCTTTTGTCTTGTGCAAGATTGTCTTCATCAAAAACCTACACAAATCCAAGTATTGAGTGCTTTTTTTATAACACAATGAAAGGCTAGGTTGTCACTATGAAAATGCAACAGAAAAAACAATATCAAACCATAGTCAATGAGTCATGGCTTCTAGCTTACTTGAGACATACGAAAGTCACACCTTAATTAATTAACAAAAAAATAATATGAAACCATAGTCCTGCTTCTAGCTTACTTGTGACATACGAAAGTCACACCTTAATTAATTAACAAAAAAATAATATGAAACCATAGTCTTGCTTCTAGCTTACTTGAGAGTGCACGTTCATCGTATGGGAATAAATTGGGGTGGCAATTTATGACCCGTCCCAACCCATTTATAATGGGTATGGGTCGAGTTATATGGGTTAGGTCATAAACGGGTCAACCCAAATTTACCCATTTATGATTAGTTCGGGTTGATCTGAATTGACCTATATAACTCAACGCTGACCCATTTACACAAAAGTGTGAGCAATTCTCTCAGAAATGCTCTGAGAAAAAGAAAAGGAAATCCTAGACTTTTATCCCCAGTTATCAACGGAGCTCAATACAACGGCAATTAGTGGAAAGCGACAGATCAACGAGTGGTGGCTAGCACGCAAGCGGCGCAAGTGGAGAGAGGCGACGCGCGTCATGGAGCGGCTGCGAGGGGCGACCGGTGAGCGTCGGGGGTGAGAGCTTGAAACTTTGCTGTAAGTTTTCATTTAACTTTCTCCTTTTCTTATTTCTATCCTTTTCTTTTCTCTCTCTAACTTTCTTTTTTTACCCTCAATTCTCTAGTTGAAGATCCATCGGGTTCTCATGATTGCTTCAAATTTCTATTAAAGTTTGAACCTTTATGGGTTCCGATTGATTGTTTAACTTTGATTTTCGAATGGAACTACTTCATGCATAGAGTAGTGTTGCATGTGAATTAGATAAATTAACTTTTGATGAAATTAATGTATAAATACAACAATTTATAGTTTTAGTATTTAATTTACTGATCGCTTTTCTTTTGCTATAAGATCTTATTTTGAGAGCAAACAAACATCAAATATGCACATTCATATAGTTTATGTCGTAATTATAGGTTCTATGAAACTTATGTGGTTTTGTATTTTTTTCACAATTAATGGAGTCCAATCCTACCTATAATACATAGAGGATAATTTTAGAAGTGGATTCATCTAATGAAGAAGAATTAGAAGAGTATCCAATTCTCTAAAAAAAACACAAAAGCGTGATCAACAAAAAGAGAAAAAGAAAATTAACATTCAAAGCTCGGAAAGTGTTTGATCTTGTTACAACGGAGCCGGGAGGGAAACAATATTCAATATGTAAGAAGTGTGAAATCTAGTACACCGCTGAAGGTAACCATGGGACGAAAAACATGCTAGGGCCCATGAAAAAATTGTAAAAAAGCTACTAAAAAGGAGCATCTAACTCAAAGGATTTCATAATGGGTTCTTCGAGATTTAATTTTGACCTGGATAAGTTTAGGGAGCTCTTAGTGTTGACCATCGTTGATGTCAATTATCAAACATGGAACAATTTGCAGGTTGGAGAAGTCCATTAGTGAATGCTGCAAACTGATGCTGGAAGGATTGTGTGATGCGCTGAGCGGATTCCTCCAGCTAGACTTGAGTGATGTAACCCGTATGTGGTTCTTCAAGGGCTGGATGGACAAACCTACGCTCAAAACCAGACATCGTGACCAAAGAAGAAAGAAGGCCCCACGATGGGCGCCAAACTATTGATGTCAGTTATCAAACAAAGAATAATTTGTAGGTTGGAGGAGTGATTAAGATCCTCTAACTCCTTTTGATGTGTAGCTCTGAAGTTTGATGTTCTTCCCTGCACAAGAAAGAACTTGTAAGAGGACGGAGTTGAGTTCTCCAGTTGTTCCTCCGACGATCAAGTCAAGAGATGATCTTGAGTGGGTAAAATATAGAATTAGCTTTTAGTTGTGTAAAAAAGTTCAGAGAGAGTTACCTTATGCATTGCCTCTCCCTTTTATAGTGGATCTGAGAGGCAAGAAGGTAACTTTGGCTGAGTCCAGCTAGACAGCTGAGTCGGTAGACAGGTAACAGGTGTTGGCCGGTGACGAAGATGGGCCATCCAAATGGTCAGTGCCAAGTGATAGCAACTGCTTGGTGCTGACGGTAGCCTGATAAGTCATGAAGACTTTGTTGACTAGAGAAATAATGACTTTATCAGAGCAGTTAATGCAAGGATAGGTGGATGTTGGCGTGACGTTAGCCTGAAGACTTTGTTGACTAGAGAAAACTACCAACTCTTTTATTCATTCAGCTAATGGTCGACTACAACTGTTAACGGCTTCTACAACGGACCGAGTAGAGGTTATTCGCTGGGACAATTAGTCGTGTTTGGACGATAAGTATTACCTTTTGACTTGGTTATGCGAGATGTCGGTCAAACAGTGGGTTGGGCCAGGTTTGGACGACAAGTACCGCCTTTTGTCTCGATTACGCGAGATGTCGGTCTATTAAGTCGGTCGTGCAGAGGCCAAGATTATCTTGATTTTGAATTAGTTGTATTAGATATAGTTGTATAAGCTTTTGAGCCGATTCAGGGTAGAATTAACTGAACTTTCAATTTGTGGACATCTACAGCCACCAACAGATATATTTGTCTCACGACATACTATATTGATTATGAGTGAAAATTACAAAATCGGGTCCTTAACTTATATGCCACCTTGGTGTTGCCATTTGCAAGAAAGATTAATAAGTTGTTAGTTGATTGGAAAATAAAAAAAAAGTTACCTTCTTTCACTCTTGATAATGCATCTGCAAATGATATTTTTGTTGATTTATTGAAACAACTTAATTTGAAAGAAGCACTTCTTAGAAAGAGAAGAATTTTTTCATATTAGATGTTGTACATGGTTTAAAAAGAAGTTCATGGTTGTATTGATAGTCCGAGAAAGCGTCAAGTATATAAAAGACTATCAAATTAGAAAACAAATTTTTTGGGAATGTGCTCTCATGAACCTTTGGAAGTGAAAGAAGAATTAAGGCTAGATGTTCCAACAAGATGGAACACTACTTTTCTAATGCTTGAGAGTGATTTATTCTATCATTGTGCATTTAGACACATGCAATTGAATGTTTCAAATTACTCAAGACTTTGTCCATCTCAAGAGGAATGAGATAATGCCAACAACGTTAAGAGGTTACTAGCCACTTTCTATAACGTAACTTGCCTTTTCTCCGGTATAACTTATCCAGAGGCTAATCTCTACTTTCTTTAAATGTTTGTTGTGCAACGTACTCTAAAGAGTGGGATGAAAGATAGTGACGAATATGCTAAATCAATAGTAACCAAAATGTACAAGAAATTTGAGAAATATTAAAGTGAGTAAAATGTTCTATTTGCTATTGTTTACATCTTGGATCCTCGATACAAAATGCAATTTGTGGAGTTCTGCTACTATGCACTATATGGACACAATTCTACGGAGCTAAAAAATGTGAACGACAAGCTTTTCTCTGTCTTTACTAAGTACTTGAGTAATTTCGACGTTGATAGAAGAAGGAACTTGGAAAAATCAAGTAAGCAGGGAACTTCTTGTTGGTATGATGACACTTTTGATCAAGATTGAATTGATGTCTTGAGGGTAATTGCTTTCTCAAACAATTAGTATAGCTCGTAGTTTTTAATATTTTTGCATGTATTTATATCTTATACAAATGAGATATTAGTTTCACCTTTTCTTCCTTGTCATATTTATATCTTATATCTTGGATCCCTCACACAAAATGCAATCGAGTGATTTAAATTGATCAAGACAATTATTACACTGTTATGATCAATGTTACCAAGATACTCAGAATTTTTCCCGAATTTTATAATGTTAGAGCACTTGGGATGTCTTAATTATGACTCGGACACTTCTTATGTGATGGAAAATAATATAATATTACCATATGCAAATAATGGAAAGGCTTAGAAATATCTTAAGTGAATCTATAAAGTATGAATAGAAAGAAGAATTACTATTCATTGGGGCTGCTCTCAATATTTGAAAAGGTTTCAGATGTATTCAGTTAAAATGCAAGTTTATCTATAATTTTGGTTATGAGCTGAATTCAAGGTGGCCGTGGGTTATGACAGGCTTATGTGAATTTGCATATTGGTTCATTTTTTATGCTCTTATTAATTTTATGTTCTTATATTATGAAATCTTTTTGGTTTAATATAAAATTCCATTAGTTGAAATAATGAAATCTATGAAGTCTCTGTGGTTTGGTTTATTTATAAGCAAATCTCTTTCTTTGATTGTTTTAATATGTTTCCTTGGACAGGAATAATAGCATTTGCTCTCAAGGTACTTTATAATACATTCCTGCTAACAAACAATTCCCTCAATCTGGAGCCTTAAGATTGTTGAGTTGCTGCTACAATTATTTGTTAGTGTTATTGCTTTGCTTTAGTGAACCACATGTAACTTTGGACTCTAATCATGTTGTATATTTGGGCTGATGTACAATTGATTAGTTTTCTTGCAATTATGATGATGTTGTATCTTTGGACTTACGTTAAATTAGAACTGAGCTGAATTTGCAGAACTTTGCTTAAGATTCTGGTCAATATAGTAGCATCTAACTTTCTTTTCAGTGTTTTTCTTCAATGTTGCTTTTGTTCAGCTACTGTCTTGATGAAGTAATTCATAACAAAGATTTTGATGCTGAAATCATCTGCCTCTTATTGAAGCATAGCCTTTCTTCCCTCATCTTGAGGCATTACATTTATAAATTATAATTAAGTGTATCCAAACGAACTAATTGCATTTACCTAAAAAAGGGAAAGAAAAGAAAAAGAAATGAAAAAACAAACTTATTGCATCAATGAATAATCATAAACAAGAAAAGGAAATGAAAAAACAAACTTATTGCATCAATGAATAATCATAAACAAGAACACGTAATTCGGGTTACACGGGTTGGGTCGGGTAACCTCTTCAATAAACGGGTCGGGTAGCATTGACATGTTTCTTAAACGGGTCGGGTCGGGTCACACTTACACGGGTCGGGTCAACTATGTCCCGACCCATCCCGTCCCGTCCCGTTTGCCACCCCTAGGAATAATAATGTGCAGCACCTTAAAAGGGAAGAGAGAGAGAGAATTAGAAACAGAAAAAGAAACATCAAGGTCATTTAGATTTAAATTACCCTCTGTTTAAGTTCTAAAATGTGAAGAACATCATAAACAGAAAAGAATTGTAATTACAACAGAACAGTTTACTAAGATGAGTAAATCACAAAACAAATGGAGGTTGATTGAATGAAGATCATACCTCAAGAATAAGAGCTTGTGTCTCCTTATCTTCAGCAATCAACTCAAATGTTTCATTCCATACGGGATTGAGATTGTTGTCAATCACTTTTGTTTTAACCTTAAACATGGGGCGTATATGCAAAGCCACATAAGGATCAGATTTACCAATCATTTCCTTATTTTTCAAAGCATTAGCTTTCACTACTGTTACTGTAAGCTTTCCTTGCGGTTTAAGCTCAAGTTCACTGCAAAAACAAAAATATTAATTTTCTTATTGTTATTATTATAAATTTTTTTCATCTGAGCTAGTGAGCTTTGTATAAATCAAGCAGGTCAATTGCATAGTAAGAATCCCAGTCTCATAATATATCGTAAATAATTTTATGGACCCAAATTACCAATAAATCTCATGTCTTCGTTAATCAAAAACGGATTTACTATATCATGATATGAAACTATTGCATGATAGCATATAATTTTTTAGCCCAAAGACCATAAATATGATCTATAGAAAGTTACTAACACTGAATGAATGAAATATCTGTGCAACAATCGGGAGAATACTCTCCTTTTGACAAATGATAATAAAAGGAAACAAAGTAATATATTTAATATATGAGATACAGAATAATAGAATAAAAACCCTAATAAATATATATAAATATATATAAATATACACACACACTACTATGTTGAACAGTACAAAAGTAAAAAGGGAAAGGAAAAAAAAAAAGAAGCGGTATGCTTACCTCGTGTCTACATCTACACCGCCAAATGGGACAACAATCCTATGAGGCCATTGCAGCTGGTCTGAGACAATTGAATTTACAGTGTCCTATATGAAAGAGGTTACATTGAGCACTAGATTATTAACCAGCTCAATTGCACCCAAATAAAACACAGAATCTAAACGTATGGAAAATGCAGTGTAGCAAATTAAACTTACATCTATCATATCTGAAAGACCAGGAATAGCAGTCAGGCTTCCGCCAACAGCTTTTAAAGTGTAATCTATTCTAGGCTTTGGCTGAAAACAGGCAACCATGTCAATGTCATACCAACCACTAATGTGCACAAATTACATTAAAATGTTGGAATCTGCAGCAGTAAAATATTAGGGGTGCAGGTAACTGATGAAACTAATGTTACAAAATTTATTACATCGTCAAGTACAACTAACTCCTGTATTAAATTTTTAACACATAAGATGAAACCTTTTGATGTCAAGTCAAAAGACCAAAACCATTCACATGGCGTGATATGGAACCATGAAGAAATTGACTCAAACACCATTACGAAATAACCGCTTATTCTTGCAAGGCAGATGATTTGTTACGTTGCATGGTTATCTATAACCGGATGTTTCTCATTAATAATTACAAATAACAACCCTACCAATAAAGGGAGAGAGAAAGGAAAGGGAGAATCTACAGACAAAAGGAGAAAAGGAAAAGAAGGGGCAGAGGGAGGGGAGGGAGGGAGGGAGCAGATGCTAATTGAAAGATATCTGCCATTGGCCTGGCTGTTTGCAAGCCATATTACATCACTAGGCCTGACTCTATAACCTTTTTGTTCATATTTCCTTAGCTAAGAAAACTAAGAAAACCTCAGCCTAAGGTTTTAAGAAACGATCAGGATCTAAAAGCTAGGCCAGTGCATTAAGGACAGATGCAATGAAAATAGTTATTCATGTAAGAAAAAATAAGAGTCAACCATTTCTTACTGAGTACAGGTTTGACTTTGAAGTTCAACTAGCATAGAGACGGGGCTTGTATGATCTCTAAGTAGAAATATGAAGCATGACTGAGAATTGGCATAATGAAACCAGAAGATATGACATGCAATTATTGAAAAACATATGAGAAGAAATAAGTGTAATTAAAATTCTATGAAACATCAAAGATGATCATTGTTCTTACTCAGAATCAACAACGATAGTGACAGTAAGATGTCTGCCATTAATAAATAGAATGGTTAAAATCGAGACTACTGAAAAACATATGAGAAGAAATAAGTGTAAATAAAATTCTAAGAAACATCAAAGATGATCATTGTTCTTACTCAGAATCAATGACGATAGTGACATTAAGATGTCTGCCGTTAATAAATAGAATGGTTCAAATCGAGAACTACTCCTAGAACATTGCATGACCATGCCTATAAAGTCAAAGGCCCATAAAATAACAGTATAAGCAGTAATACATGGTTGACCAAAGTGATTGAAATTAAGAATCAACATTGTCAAAAAGTCAACATGATTGAATAAGAACATTGGATGAATAACAGCAAGACTACAGAAGATGACATAAGAAACAAACACTTCTCTTAGAATTAAGAGTTTACTCCAAGGGAGGATGAGATGAGAAAAAATCGTGTTGGATGGTTCAGAGTGAATGTTCCAGTTAGGAGGAATCATTAGAATCATAGTTGAAAAAGTAGGCAGAACCACTGTAAATGCTTGAGATAGCCAAAAAAGGATACAGTAGTTGCAAACTTAACAGAGGAGATGCTTGTTCCTGATTGAATAGGAGAAAAGATTCATGTAAGCAAACACAACATTTTGGGACAAAAGACTCTACTTTAGTTGTCATTATCATTTACTTTAAAGATTTGCTGCAACATGGCATGTATGAAGGAATGTTGTAATTCACAAATCACAATGGCTATAAAAATTCCATGGTAATATCCTTGAGCTATAGAGATAAGGAGCAAGATGTTTCTTTATTTTACTATCTGATTATATGATTAAAAGTATGATTGCATCATAGTATGAGAAATAAGAGTGTGGATATAACTTGTATACAAGTAGCACCAAAGTTTTGAATCAGCAGGATATTATATGTAAATGTGCTTGTGCAGAACCTCAGGTTATATATTGATCCCATTTGGAGACTTGAAAGGCAGGTTATACGGGATTAACTGCAAGCCTGGAAAAGTGGCACAACCACATTTGGGATCGCAAAGGAGGCCCCAAGAACCTAAAGATGGAAAATTGACGTGATTCGGGTCAGATCCCTTTGCTTCTTTCTCTCTTCATCCCCCTTCCTTTACTTTTCTTTTTCCTTGATTCTGTCTGACGTTAAGAATTATTTTCTGGATCAATCTAGTTTTTCTTAGATTTTTCAATAACACTATTTTATCTTTCCCTTTCTTACCTCCTATGCAGTTTCTGGCTTTTTCACCTGGCTTTGCTGAAACCTGTTTTCATGTATTACATTGTCACCCTATTATGTTTTGGCTGAAAACCTGTTTCCTGCTATTAATACTCTCCCAAGTAATTCTTTCTAAGCCATTCAGAATGACGTGAGGAAGAACTGTTTGATGTAGTATGGACATGCAATAAAGACAGATGGCATTTCACTTAGCAGCAATAAGATCTTTATAATGCAAAGAAAGATATGAAACTGGCTAGTATAACTGAGAAAGAGCCCTTAAGGAAGAGGATGGCAACAAGAATCATAAAAAATACCCTACCCCTGATTACCAAAATTTTGGAAATCAGGGGGTAGGGTATTTTTTTTTAAGCTACAATAATAACTGTTTGTCGTGAACCTTGATCAGCAACTACTGATATACCATATCAATAGGTTTGGTTTTACCAGATCATAGATCTATACTAACACATGCTCAGTATTTCTTATACTTATCATTAAGAGTGAACAGCATTGAGAAAAGTAGAAGATAGCAAAGTTTCAGCTGCGCATTTAACTTCTAAGGAAGCATACATCTGATAGGAGAGCAACGACAACAGCAGAAATGCAGGGAATCTCTTCAGAAAGCTGAAAAATAACACGGATCACAGTGAAGACCTGAAGATCCTTCAACTGCAAAACAAGAGAAATTATTTGTGGTCAACTTTTGCAAGAATGAAAAGTAACATGAATAAAATTGTAGACTTCTCCCCATCAACAGATGTCAAGATGGAAGTGATCCAAGTAAAAATGGTTCGGAAAAAGAAAAAAGAAAACATTTGGTACACGAAGATAAATCTGAAAACAAACTTCGAAGAAGAAAACACCTGAATGGGCAATGACGCAACAAGTGCTTCCACTGCAAGAATTATGCTTGGATCTCCACCCCATCTCAAGTCAATATCCATTGTAATTTGACCCTTCGTAAGGCTCTGCACTCGAATGCCTGGATAAAGAAAATAGTGGAGGCATAAACAAATTTGCAAATCTAGAAATCCGTATGTAAAATATGCAAAAAATAATGAAAAAACACAAGTGGACAAGATAGCTGGTGTATTTTCCAAGTTGAAGTACTCTGTCTGGTAAACAAACTTAATGTATTAGGACGAATGGCATGAAAATCAAAACCACCAGTAGCAGGACATGGAGATGCAAGAAACCAATTAAATGAACAAATGAAATTATAACTAGAGGAACTTTGCCACCTTGATCGAGTTTGACAAGAAAGAGGTTGTAGGAACACTTTCACATCTCCCGTTACTCAATCTATCAAGTTAAGATAGCATACGAAATACAATGGAATTGACTTGACTGCATAGAAAATTTAATTTTAAAAAAACGTACCATGTTAAGTTTCCTGAAGTTGATTGAGAAAGAAGATATAGCCCGTAAAAAAATCTAAATGGTAGTGCTCATCTCTATTCTGTGCTTATCCTGCTGTCTTATTTTCTAGCCCTTCTCGTAAATGTTCAATAATCTATAAGACTGAAATTCATTCCATGTTTCCATTTACTACTTCGTTTATGGAAAAACATATATGTAAGGATGATGGAGCTAGAGAAGTTAAGCTAGATAACTATACACTGCTCCAGTTTCTCTCTTTCCCATCCTCTCATGGGGCTACATAAAACAGTGAAATTTCCATTTAATATTCTCTCATGATCCTTGGTTTTAATTATTTTTTAAATGCCTTCAACTACTTATTCATCTTTCTATTGTGTCAGCACACAAAAGATAATGCATGATTACCGTATGACAGTAGTAATGCTCTCAAATCAAAAACCCCATACACCAATTCAATTAAGGTTGTGGTCTTCACACAATATACAGTTAAAAGTAGCATACAACTTAAATCAGTATCATAAAACATAATCATACCCATTACAGCTAATCAAAGTGTGCCTTAAATTTGGCAACATGATTCGAACAGTCATAAAAACTGAAGCTAAAGCAATATAACCAACATAATGAGGAAAAAATACTGTAAATTTTCAAGGAGGAGAGAGACAAACCTTCAATTTTTGGTGAAACATATCCAAGGGAGAGTTTGCTAAACTTAAGTGATGTTATACCAGGTGGACGATAATCTTCTAACATTGGCTCAACAGATTCCTTAATGACCATTGATGCAGCCTAGGACCAAAGAAAGAAACAGAAAAATTAGTAAAGAGCACTTGTCCACCGATGGCTAGACTTGCATAAATAGAACTTCTGATATTCAACGGATCTCGAAGTGCATAAGAAACATTGGGATGAAAAAGATAGTTTGACAGGCCATATTGATAATGATATACAGTATTTCGATTAGAAAATTTCACATTGAAATCATGAAAATAGCCGCATCATCTTCGTCATCAACCATACTTCAAGCTTCGTTCCATCAAAAACAGGTCCAGTCTGGAGCAAGACTGTCAGCTGAGAAATCTCCAGGAAAAGAAATCAAACAAGTTATGTTGTAGGTCACTAACATAATGTCAACCCTCTTGGGTTGGTTCCAAAGCCAAGGCAACACATCTCGTGAGACTAAGTTGCATGGAAACGGGAAGGGGTGAGGGTGCGTGTATCAGACACATCAGATTTGTGAAATGTAGGGTACGGGGACACTGCTACATTTATAAGTTGAAATTAATATTTTACATGAGATCATTATTATTTTTCAATTCATGTGGCATTTGAATTTAAATTTCTATCATATTTTACAGTTTTTATTTATTATGTTGATTATTATAAATTGGAAACTACTTTTTTTTAATTAAACACTCAAATGATCCTTTTAAATCATAGTTTTTACTCAGATATAGGCTGAAACAAACCCGACCCTTGTCTAATGAATTTCAGGAAATGAACATAAGTGTAGGACATACATCCAAGAAGAACATGACAGGTATTTTAAATTTAAATAAATATCATATAATTTAGTACATGTCCGAATAAATATATGCATATATTCAAGGAGTGCCATGAAGCTTGGGTACGGGTAAGTGTCAGGTAAGAGAACCACTTTTGGATAATTCAGTAAAATCATTCAATGTGATATTCGTAAAATAGCCTAACTGAGGGCTGTTTCTTCTTTTTAATATCAAAATGATAGAAAGAGCAGGGATTGAACCGCACCATATACGTACCGTACCCTAACTGTCAAATCTTAGCTTGTGTTGCATAGTTCAGGATTTTTCTATTGATTTATGGTCCCTGGACAGTTGAACCCAGAGTCATCTACATAACATGCTAAAAACTAAGATGTAAAGCATGAAATATACTTGCAGGAGTAAGCTTGCATTAGGGTTTTCTTGAGGCCTTACGGTTCTATAGCTTCCCCTAAAAGTGAAAAGTAAGAAATTTGCGCCAAATGTCCCACAAGGGTAAACAGAACAATGTGCAAAGGTAACTACCAAGCATAAAGATACACATCTTACCTCAGCAATGAAAGGCCATAGTTTGCTCAGTTGCTTGTTGAGCCACTTCACCTGCACAGCAAAGTAAAAAAGGGAAATAAAAAGTAAATATAATATAAAATGATAAACAACAATAAAGAATTTATCCAAAATCTTTTGAGTTAGCCATAAAAATTGATATAACAAAAGCAAAATATTGAAAAAAAATCACAGATACAAAGACCAAAATGAACAATGTATAAATATCTAAGGCATCTGTTTAAATTTCCTCTGCAGTGTTCCAAAATAACTTGATTATCAAATAAAGTCCATTGCAGTTGTTTCACAGAATATTAAAAACATTTAAAACTAATATACATGTCTTTGTTGTTATGATTTTATAAGTGAGTCCTTTGACTATGGAACTTCAATGAACTTGCTTGTAACAACACACAGAAAAACATATTCTGATTCCACATGCACCATAATTGAGGATGCATCCTACTGACTCCCTTGGGCTACATAAGTCATTATTTCATGTGATGAACAAACATGGTCCATCTTATTCCCAGATTATTCATTTCATGGTGTATATCTCTGTTCACAAAAATTTTGCATGTGCTTTGCATGTGGATTCTAAGTATATATTTGCTAGTTATTCTTTGGAACTCAAAAGTGGCTACACTTACATTAAAGTCTGAAGTCAAAACTGAAATTTCTCCCAGCTTAGTATCCTATTATTATTACCAATTCTGTATTTCAGAACATTCGCCTTCATTGTTATTTCTTGGCATCTTTTATATCTTTTCTAGTGATTTCTAGGATAGGAGAAGATACGGCTACTTCCAACTGAACGCATGACACACAGAGTGTGATCTGGCAGCTGAATAGCTAACAGTTACATGTCAACGGATTATATACATATAATACATATAAGTGTAATAGCATACAGGAAAGTTGGTTGCTAAAGGCGTGCAGAACAGTAAGTATGTTTGCCTCTATATTGCCTAAATTCAACTAGGGATCAGTCCGATCCAACCAACTAACCCAACATGAGCAACAGCTTTGTGTTTAACAAAATGACTTAAGGTTTCAAGAAGGTTGATCCATCTATGCTGATGATGATTGTTTTATAGGCTTAATTGCAAGTTAATTCTTGTAATATGTTCATAATTACTTTGACTAAGACAGTCTTGAGACATTGTTTTGGTTTTCATTTAAAAAAAAGGTCGATCCGTCTATTTTTACAACACTAAAGAGGTTAGAAAAAGGATTGAACTCTTCAACCTGTCAACTCTATAGATCAAATAGCATTTGTCTCTGATTGACAACATTACTATGTAAAACTTATCTTCCCCACTATCATGTAATTAGTAGGTTAAAGTTTTGTGGTTAAAATTTGACGTTCTCTAGCCTTTTAACCCTCTATTCAAGGTTGTCATGTCTTAATAAACTCTAATTTCATCAGAGAACCGTCTTTAATTCTTAAACGTTCAATCCAAATTCATGAGCCTAAACTTTTCGTTTCCCTCTCAGATCTGTTATTCCATATCCACTCTCAGAATTTTCTAAACCTCCACTCATCTCAGCTTCCCTGGACACAAATGCCAGACATCTCTCTTACCAGAAGCAAAGGCCTGTGTGTCTAATTTTCTCCTGCAGGATGGCCTTATATGTCACTCCTTTCATTGAACGCATCAACCTGATTATTGATGTATAACGCTTTCATTACCTGTTAACTGAAAAGTAACCTAGGAAAGATCAATTTGTTTGATATAATCGGGGAATAAAAAGTAAAAGCAGTATGGCTGGGGTAACCTTGGTATTCCCAGTTTCACAACGTAACTTGACAGAATTGGTAAGTAAATCAGGTGTACGTCACCCTACAATTTTTGGTCTCAACCCAGTCTGAACCCTGAACAAGTACTCATCCGAAATTCGACTATGCTCGCGCTACAATGTACTATACACCTGTGTTTAGTGAGTAAAGTGTAAGAATCATATCCCTTCCCTTCTATAAAGATGATAGCATAAATGTCCAACATCTTACAAGTACCCATAGGGTCCCTTGTCAAGGCAAAAGCAGCTTTCAAGAATCACTTGTTTAGAAGTTCTCCCAAGTTATTTATGCTCTATGTCTAACCAAAATTACTGCAGGAATCTATGATGTCAATTAGTTTCACATAGTATCCATCTGCGCTGTTTCATTTTTAGTGAATTGACAGTCCTATATCTCAAAAAACACGCACAACACACATAAATGCAGTAAGCAATTTGGCTAAATAACGCACAAATAAAGCTTTATTTGAGAATCAACCTGTTCAAATGCAGGAAAAGATATCCACTCAGGATAATTGTCACCACAGAGTTTCTTCAGATCCTCTCGGTTAAGTGACCCCAGAAGCTTTATATCGACGGCCTGCAGAAAAGAGAGGCAGTTTAGCATTTTACAAAAAAGAAATCCTTGAATTGGAACAAAAATAACAACCATTTTCTAGGTAATATGCACCCAGCAAAGGGAGAAACCAATTCACTATTTCAATCAATTAAAAGATAACATTTTATGTCAAAATTTAACCTTCAAGAATCACAGTGGAAAATAAAGCTGTTCACCAAGCTTTAGTCCTAGACAACTTTAGTTTAATGCTTCAGAAAAATGACTGGCCGCAAGATTACTACTCTTAAATCTTGGCTTATTCGGTTATTGCCAAAAGTTACACACTTTGGGACTCCACATCTTTTGTATTTCAGCATAGAAGACGAGCACATCAAGAGAGACATAATTTGACTCCTTGTCCCATCCATTTGGGATCAGCTTATTAGACTTCTTCCCACCCAATAGTGGAGTGGAAAGATTGGCATGAGGATAATAATAAAAATAAAGAATAAGTTAAAGTTATAAGTAAAACTAATTCCCGACCCAACTGTTTGGGATCAATAAGGAGAATTTGTTTATTTTCTCATTTTTTATTTTTATTTTTATTTTTTATAACCCAGTCCGAAATCGAACCCAAGACTGTGAGAGTCATATTGGAACCTCTCACCAGTCCGAATCACCCACAGTGGGTGGTAGATCAATAAGGAGAAAACCGCAACATGAAATTTAAAAGGAAGTTCAAGAAAATAGCGGAATATTCTCCAAAATTCTTCTATCTTTAATTTTGGCACATGGAATGATGGAAGTTGAAAAATAGCAGTTGAAACTAAATCATATTCCACAAGCCTTATTTAGCACACGGGAGAACTAAAAAATTTCCTTTTGATATAAAGAATGGACATATTATTTAATAATTTTTGTGTTTATGCTTATCAGAAAGTTAAGTTTAGGCAGAAAGGTGAAATAATAAAAAAATTCAACAAACATCCCACCTTCTTCTATTATGCTTCTATTCACTAAACAAATTAATTGTGGAGTATCAACTTTGTCCATAGTCCAATAGATCAAGAAAGGTGGAAGAATCTCAACTTTGTCTCCACTTTTCTAAATTGGCAAATTCTAATGGTTGATTAAAATTTATTAGCAATCTGGCATTGCTATCATAATACAGATTTAGGTTCATTTTTTCCTATGTCGCATGCATACTTCTATCATGAAGCCATTTGGTCCTAAATGGGTCTACCGGATAAAGAGATGCTCCGATGGTGGAGTTGAACGTTTTAAAGCACGTTTGGTCGCGAAAGGATTTCATCAAGAGTAGAGTGTTGATTATTTTGACACAGTTAGCCTAGTAGTCAAACTGAACTCCATCAATATGATTCTATCCATTGCAGTGTTTTGTGGAGAGGCAATTAGGCAACTCAATGTTAACAATGCCTTTTAAATGGAGACCTAACTGAGCAAGTATGTACAGAGCAGCCACCACGATTTCGGGATCTGGCCCATTCTTGTCATGTTTGCCCCTTGCGCAATGCTTTATACGGCCTCAAACAAACTCCACATGCATGGCTTTATCAACTCCAAGATTTCTTATCACAACATGTTGATGATATAAAGCATGGTTGGCAAGTTACTTGTTTCAACATATAAGTAAGTTTTACATTATAAGGATCCAAAATCATGTTTGGTAAACTTATTTACTTATTTTTTTCCTTAAAAGTAGGGGGGAAAATAAGTAGGGACGTCCTAACTTATTTTTATGCACTTAAAAGTTGATTTACTTATTCATAATAAAAAAACTACTTTGTCCTCTAGCAAAATAAGTAAAAATAAGTAATAAGTGACTTCTAAGATTTTAAGAAATAAGTATTAGCCAAACATGCCCATAATACTTAACAGGCAATGACACAAAATTTTTGCATGAGCTTGTTTTAATTTTGGATGTAGTCTTTTCACGCAAGGACTTGGATCCCATATCATTCTTTCTCGACATTCATGTGGCACGCTTAGGAGGTGATCTATTCCTATCTCAGTAGAGGTATATTCAGGACTTGTTAGGCCGCACCGATATGACTGGATGCAAACCCATAACTACACCTTTAGCCACCAGCACTCATCTCATTAACGACATCCCCTTATGTCTAACCCCACAATATATTAGAATGTTGCCGAGGCTCTACAGTAGGCCACCATAACCTAGCCCGCTTTTATAGTGAACAAGGTTTGTCAATTTATGCATCAAACTACTCAACTACGTCGACAGGCTATCAAGAGAGGACTATGGTATCGAAAGGGTAGCCTCAATCTAGGTTTAACGATTTGAACGTCCACCCGCCCATTATACTCGATAGGAGGTCTAACTATGGTTTTTATGGTTTTTGCATTTATTTTGGTGGCGATCTAATCTCATGGTGCTCAAGGAAACAAAAAAGTCGTTGTCCGATCTAACATGGAGACCGAATATCGAGCTCTAGCAATGGCTACTGCTGAAGCCATTTGGGTCCAACACTTACTTTAAGAGCTACATGTCCCTCTATCCGATGCCCCAACATTATTTAGTGACAATTTTTCGGCAACCTATATGATTGCCAAGCTTGTGTTCCACTTAATCAGTTCCTTAATCTCAGACCCAAACTCACCACCCATCCATTATTTACATCGAGATCGATTTTCACTTAGTTCAGGAGAAAGTCGAAAGAGGTGAGCTTCAAGTCAGGCACATCTCCTCATCAGTACAAGTTGCAGATATATTCACAAAGGGGCTTCCAGTTAATCAGTTCCTTAATCTCAGACCCAAACTCACCGTCGGGTCCCCGGCATTAAGTTAGCAGGGGTGTGTCGGAGCTGACCGTACCTCAGAAACGAGAAAATCTCAAGAAGGCAGTTGCAACAATATCAGATTGCAAGAAATATAAAGTACTTGCACGATTATCTCAAGTAGACCCAGTTGGCCAGTTCCTAGCTAACCATGAAATCACGTCAGTTCTTTTCTTTATATTTGTAATTCAAATTCAAATGTCTATGTTGCCTATAAATACAATATCCAAAGCAGGAAAGATTTGAGCCTGCTCTTAAACACAAAAACCGATACTTTTAGGGCCTGTTCGTTTATTTCCTAAAAACCAAGAAATGGAAATGGAAAAGATGAAAATATCAAAAACTACTATTTCCTCCATTTCCATCTCTAAAACTCACCCACAACATCCAATAAAATATTATTTTCATCCAACAACTCATCCACATCATCTAATAA
>BQKN01063356.1:0-12728 GCA_022839385.1 Asparagus kiusianus
AACTCATTCAACTGTTTTAACTTCAGAAAATACGCCTCCATTGTGAAACCCCCCCCCCCACCCAAAGTATGATTTATCTTCTTATTCCTCCAACTTCATTGCTAGGTTCACATGATTTTTTTTAGCGAAGGGTAATTTAGTTGTTACATATATTAAATTAATAATATTAGGGGGTTATTTAAAAAATTAGGAAGATAAAGGGGGCTTTGTGAGACAACCCACACTTAAGGGGAGTTTAGTCATATTTTAAATGTTGAGGGGGGTTACCTACAACACATTCAAATTTGAAGGGAGTTTAGTCATATTTTGTAGAATTGGCAGAATAGCGCAGGATTCAGTTGACAGGTTTGGCAGTCGACCGTGGCAGTCGACAGCGTTCGTGCACAGGTCTTACTGTGCGTTTGGATCAGCGGCGGTCGACCGTGGTGGTCGACCACGGCGGTCGACCGTGGTGGTCGATCGCCGCGGTCGACCGCAGAAGTTTCTGTTTTCGAGGCGGTCAACCGTCGCGGTCGACCGCAGAAGTTGCTGGAGATTGGGGCTGTTTTGGGATTTGGTGTGGTCGACCGTGGCGGTCGACCGCGATGGCATCACGGTCGACCGTCGAAGCGGTTTGGGCAGAATCTAGGTTTCAGACCCGTTTCGTTTGGGAGTTGTATAAATACCCAAACTCTGTTTTAGGGTTTATAAACAAGGGGTTTTAACAGCCATTAAGGGTGAGTTCTTGGGCTTCTATTGTTGGAGCAATTGGGAGAGATCAAGAGTGATTTGGTGAGGGTTTTGGTAAGAGATTTGTAACCCTAGTTGTATCCCCTTGATTTTTAATAGTAAAAACTCCCCATTCCTTGCCCCGTGGACGTAGGCATCTCGTCGAACCACGTAAAACTGGTGTTTGATTGTGTTTGTGCTATCTTTGGTGTGTTGTTTATCTTCTCTCGGCAATTGGTATTGGATCTCGGCACATGGGTTTCTCCCCCAACAAGTGGTATCAGAGCTCCGGGCAACGCTTGGGCTTTTTAGAGGTGTAGATCAGTTGGGAAGTTCATCTAGATCTTCGATTGGTGATAAAGGTGGGATCTTTGTGGTAAAGTTTCTATCTTTTTCAAGTTGGATCTATTTTCTATTTGTTCCGCAATTGTTTATTGGGTGCTTTGAGATATATGGCCGGAAAAGATAAAAGTGGGGAGGGTTCTTCTAGTGTGAAGGCCGTCTAAAGTTTGAATATACATTCTATAAAAATAGATGTGGAAAAGTTCAACGGCACAAATAATTTTGGACTTTGGCGATGCGAAGTCATGGATGCGCTAAATGCGCAAAATTTGGAAGATACGTTAGAGTTGGACAGGAAACCGACCGACATTGATGATAAGGTTTGGAATAAAATGAATAGAACGGCATGTGGTGTGATTAGGTCTTGCCTCACTCAAGACCTAAAATATGATGTGATGAATGAGACTTCGGCAAAGAAGATTTGGGAGGTCCTAGAGGGAAAGTATTTGACGAAGAGCGTCGAAAATCATTTGCATTTGAAGAGGAGGCTTTATCGCTTCTAATTGAAGAAGAGGACATCTATTAGTGATCACATGAACCACTACACGAAGCTAATTGCAGATTTGGCCAATGTAGATGTTATAGTTGAAGATAAAGACAAGGCATTGTTGTTATTGAGTTCCTTGCCCGACGAGGAATATGAGACCTTCGTCCTCACTCTTATTAATGGGAAGGCATCTCTTTCGTATAGTGAGGTCACCACGGCTCTTGTGAACTATCAACTTCGAAAGAAGGACAATGAGACTTCCATTGAGCCGGTTGCGGGGGCATTGGTTGCAAGAGCTAAGAGTCCAAACCGTGGTAGGAGGTCATAGTCTAGAGGGGGGCATCCTGCAGTTGGTAGGAATCAGTGTGCCTTTTGTAGAGAGGATGGATATTGGAAAGCCGAATGCCCAAAATTGCAAGCCGGGAAGAATAAGGGAAAATCTATTCAAGCTTCACAGGCTAATATTGTCAAGGCTATTGGCGACATGTCAGATTCGGATTCTTCGGGCTATTCGTGCCCAGCTCTTCCGTCAGTTTGTGTTGCCGACTCCACCGAGTGGATGTTGGATTCGGGTGCTACTTACCACATATGCCCTAGGGGGGATTGGTTCTCCAGCTTTCAGGAGTTGGAAAGAGGGGATGCTGTTCTTATGGGTAATGATCACAGATGCCCTATTGGTGGTATTGGTACCGTTCGGATTCGGACGAGTGACGGGTTGGTTCGGGAGTTGGTTGATGTGAGGTTTGTTCCTCAACTGAGGAAGAACATTATTTCACTTGGGGTATTGGAGGCAGCAGGCTATAGGGTAACCTTAGCGGATTCTCGCTTGAAGGTCACATCGGGGTCCATGATTGTTATGAAGGGCGTCAGACGGAGTAACCTGTATTATCTGCTTGGGAGCACGGTAGTTGATAGGGAGCTGACGACTTCTTTGGCTAGACTGTGGCATTGGTTAGTGCTGGGGTATATGATTGGCTATGCCGTGCACAGAGTGTTGAGGAGTGCTATGAACTGCAGATTGAAGTCCTGTGAGCATATTGGGATGAGCAAGGAGACCGAGGTGGAGTTCAGCACTTCTATCCATCGATCGAGGGGTCTTATTGGAGGTGTTCAGTCAGGCATTGAGGTGCCTTCCATGGAGGCATCAGTGGGAGGTAATCGCTATTTTGTTTCCTATGTTGAGGATTGTACTAGGTATTTATGGGTTGCAACCAAGTCCCGTTGGTATGAAGCCCTAGTAGTCCGCGACAGTTGGAAGAGGTGTATGGGCAGAAAGGCTACATGTCGTACTAGTTCTAGTAGGGGTTCTTTCGTGCATTGGTGTCGAGCTCATGGCAGTTGGAGACACTTCAGAGGAGAGGAGACAGTGGGGCAATGTGATGAGATGGCATATCTAGTTAGCCGTTCTTTTCTGGAGGAGGATCGGCGTTGGTTGTCGAGCAGTGAATTTGGTATTCGGGCTTTGACACGATTGGGCTATCTTATGAGGTTGCTAACTGTTGCATGTAGAGTTGTTAGATCTGGTGGAGCTGCTTCAGATTTTGGTCGGCGTCGGATATTTGGCTACCCAGCACTTGGTCACATCGTTGATGTGAGATTGGATCCGATTGCGCATTTGGAATTCATGAGTTCATTCAGCTATTAGTTGGGAGCTTCTGAGTTTGGTCTGAACAGGTTTGTCACTTTGGACTCTCGGCAGGTAGAGAGTATTGATCAGATCAGAGGGATACCGCAGCGGGTGGAGGGTGATGCTACTCCACATCGGGTGGAGCTTATTCCACATACTCCAGGTCATTTTGCATTAGTTAGGATTTCGGCTGAGGTGACACAGTTTGGGGATCAGATTGTTCAGGATGCAGATGACGAGTTGATAGATCCGTGTGCAGCTGGTGGATATAGCTTGGATATGGCCATTGGTTCACCTCAGGTGAAGGTGTTTGGATCGTTTCAGTATGGGGCCGTTGGTGATGCTATCAGTCGCGTATTGGATGTTGGTATTGGTGAAGAGTTGAAGACTCTTCTTTTGCATTGAGGGCCTTTTGGAGGCCATTAGGTTAAACTACGTGAAGGCTTGATTCCTTGGAGAGGATACGTAGGCAGTCAGTTTTGATGCAGCCGAGTTGGTGAGTAGACACAGTTGGTTTGGGGTGAGTGTTCGCACTCCCGTTTGGGTCTCGACATGTTGTGGATGGGGTCCATTGTCATGAGTCCGTTGCCATGACGTACTGGATACAACAATTGAGGCATTGGTTTGGTTGGTATCGGCTCAGTTTGGTAGAATCTTTGCCGAGGTGGAGATTTGTAGAATTGGCAGAATAGCGCAGGATTCAGTTGACAGGTTTGGCGGTCGACCATGGTAGTCGACCGCGTTCGTGTATAGGGCTTACTGTGCGTTTGGATCAGCGGCAGTCGACCGCGGCGGTCGACCGCAGAAGTTTTTTTTTTCGGGGCGGTCGACCGTCGCGGTCGACCACAGAAGTTGCTGGAGATTAGGGCTGTTCTGGGATTTGGTGCGGTCGATCGTGGCGGTCGACCGCGATGGCATCACGGTCGACCGCCGAAGCGGTTTGGGCAGAATTTGGGTTTCAGACCCGTTTCGTTTGGGAGTTGTATAAATATCCAAACTCGATTTTAGGGTTTGTAAACAAGGGGTTTTAGCAGCCATTGAGGGTGAGTTCTTGGGATTCTATTGTTGGAGCAATTGGGAGAGATCAAGAGTGATTTGTTGAGGGTTTTGGTGAGAAATTTGTAACCCTAGTTGTATCCCCTTGATTTCTAATAGTGAAAACTCTCCCTTCCTTGCCCCGTGGACGTAGGCATCTCGCTGAACCACGTAAAACTGGTGTTTGATTGTGTTTGTGCTATCTTTGGTGTGTTGTTTATCTTCTCTCGGCAATTGGTATTGGATCTCGGCACAGGGGTTTCTCCCCAACATATTTCAAATGTTGAGGGGGGGGGGGGGGTACCTACAACCCACAGTTAAGGGGAGTTTAGTCATATTTTATAAAAACTGCTTGATTCTTTCAAACTATACCTCTAAACTTTTCAATAGTTTCTCTATACATAACTCCTTGCATTTTTTATATCTGTGAATATTATTAACGTCAGAGAATAATGTTTATAACCTATAATTAATTAATGCTAAGCTGTTATATTATAGTTTTTTTATCAGTTTTAAGTGATTTAATTTCTATCAATTAATGCCACTTTTGTATTTTTAATACTCCATCTTATGAGTAAAATTATATGTTATTACCTTAATTTATATAGTGATGTTAAATTTTAATCTGTCAATATATTTTTTAAATTTTAGGGTTTTTTTATAATTTTAAACTTTTGATGGTATTATTAAAATAGCAGACAAGCCCCATAGTTGATAAGGATTTTCTAAAATTAACCCCAATTGCGGTAATCCACATATCCCTTATGAATTAAGGGCTGGTATAAATTCGTTGTAAAAGAGTAGATGGATGGCTAAAAAGATTCAATAAATTAATTATTGGCCAACAATTATCACCTCACAGATGGACTCCCTGCAACAACTTTTCTTCCTCACGGATGACTAAAATGAACAATGATGTTCTATATTACCTTCATGCTATTTAACTTCTAAAATTCAAATCTTCTAATTGAGATATCTATCTTCAGGACACTTACTTGAACATTGAGAGTCTTTGGTTGAGACCAACCCTATCCTTTAACGTTAGTTTCTGTTACGACTAGATAGATCACTAGAGCCTGCTTAGCTATGATGAGAAGTCAACTTTCAGAAAAGAAAAACGAAAGGGGAAAATAATCTTTTCTCTACAACTTCATCAACATCATTATCAAAGTTTGACACAGCGCGGAAGTGATTGTAGGCGTCAAAAATTACCTATAGGTCCCCGTACGCGGCTCGAGACGGAGAGGAGACGATGAACGTCGCTATTCGAGTCACAGAAGCTCATTTGACGATGACAAACGCATGAAGTGAGTCGACGGACCATGCGAAGCAACGGAATTTCGGAATAACCGAAACACGAAGGAACCGGGAGCTTCACGTCGCTTACGAAAGACGAAGCGGCCCTCGTGTCCCATTTATTCCATACATGATTCAATCACGAGAGCTTGTAGATCTCCTCGTCGGCTTTTCGACGCATTCTGGATCGCGTGATTCCGAGTTCGGATGATGAAAATACGGCGAAAACGGACAGAGCACGCGAGACCAAGCCCTGAGCCAAACCAAGACACCTCATGGTGTCTCGGCTTGGCTGAGACACCCATTAGTGTCTCGGCCAAGCCGAGACACCCAGGACGAGACACCCACGAGTGTCTTGACCACGCCGAGACACCCGCGGGTGTCTGCAACCCAAAAAATCCGATTTGACGGTTTCGAAGCTATTTTTTTAACGTTAACCACCTGGATTTGTTCCAACTGGTCTGATATCATCTAAGAATGTGGTTAAGTGGTTACAACTGAGGATAAGAGAGAATCAGCCGTTCTTATATGAAAACAGAGGTCCCGAAGCCTATAAATACAGCCCAGGGCCTTTATTTTTTTAGATCTGGAATTCTCGAGCGTCAGCGAAGCCCTGCTGAATTGAGGACTGAAGAGCCACGAATTTCAGAGAGGAGGAGGAGACTTCAGCGAATTCTTCAACATAAAAAAGAGGAGTTCGTCATATCTACAGCCTGGTTCTTTGCCTTGAGATTGCCCCGTTGCGGTGATCTCGAGAAGAGTGATTATCTGGCTGTTGCTGAGATAATTGCTTCGGTTTTTGATTCCTTCGTGAATCAACGAAGCTGTGGATCTGATCTGATTGTTTGGTGTGAAAGTTCCCTAATGCCGCTAGGAAGGAACCCTAGAGGGGGGTGAATAGGGTTTATGCTAATCTATTCCGATTTATGCCAAATTAAAACTTTACTAATAATTATATCCTAGCACAAGAGATATGAATAATATATATGCAATGATATATAAATAACACAAGGGTGAACAATATAGTGGATGAAATAAACTAGATGCAATAGGCGATATAAGCAATAAACATAAGTATAAATGAACGCCAATGCAACTCAAACACAAATAAATGATCACGGAGTTCGGACCTTCCGTCCTACGTCTCCGCTCCCCACTCCCGGGGAGAAATCCACTATCACACCGGGTTTTCAACGATCACCCGAAAACGCTTACACCACACAATATCGGTTTCAACGCTCACCGATCAACGTCTACAATATCACAATGTAACTACAATAACTACCACCTCAAGTGTTGGTCTCTAGCCCGTGTCTCCCTCAAGTGCTCGGAATTATCACCTCTCTCTAGGCTACCGACGCCACTACTCTTGGGACAACCCCGTCTCTCACCACACACTCCTATTGGTGTACTAGTGTAATACAAGTGATCTCACAATGAAAGCTCAATACAAATAAATCGTTCTCTACAATAGATGAGAACACAATGTAGCACAACTCAATGTTACAATCTCTCACAACCCCAATAATACTATGTATGAAAATACTAAAAGCTCAAGTGGGTGTGTGTAACAATGAGATTCAATAAAAACAATCTAAACTCAATATAAAACTAGCATATGGAAATTAAGATCAAACATATAAAATAGCTAGATTGAGTTTAGGAAAACTTCTCTATATGATAACAAGAGATGGAGGGAGAAGAGTGAATGCTCAAACTGTAGAAGATGATCTCCTCAACTCTTGTGGAATTTAATCACAAAACCGAAACTCTTAAATTGCTTAAAAGCTTTTTAAACAAACACTAAACAAACACTTAAACCCTTGTTAAACTTGTTTTTAAAACTTCTTGATTAGCTCTAAAATATGAGAGCAATGGGGTATTTATACCCACACAAGACTTCAGCAAAAACCCAAGTGAAATAACCAAAAAACCCACACAAAAACAGAATCTGGAAATAGCCGTTACTGTTCAACGGTCGGATTTATGAGTCGACTTGCAGTCGACTTGGGAATGAGTCGACTGATTATAAAACATGAGTCGACTTGCCAGATCAAAAACGACATACAAAAAACAGCTTATGAGTCGACTTGGGAAATGATATAAGTCGACTTATGTATGAGTCGACTTGCTATGAATGATGAGTCAACTCAGCAGAAACAAAACACATATTCCAGCGTAGTTCTTGAGTCGACTTGTGCCAGGCATGAGTCGACTCAACCTGTCGGGTCGACTCATGAACTTATGAGTCGACTCAGCAGAAAGAAAAAGAGAACTACGCAGCAGCTTGTGAGTCGACTCATTACTATACATGAGTCGACTCATAAACATGCTGTACGTGTAAATTTCTGATTTTCCCGGGAAAGGGGAGGGATTTCGTTTGTATTTATAAGAAAGCTTATTACAAACTAAATCAATCTGAATTACAACAGAAGCAGAGGGAATGCCCTCTTTGTTTATATTTGTGGGGACTTTACGGTAGCTACAGGATGCTTCGCCCGGTGCTCGCGCCGGGTCTGCTTCCCTTGGACGGTTCGACCGAGGTTGTTGGAGAGCTTCAGTACTCAGTAGAAGCTCTGGGTGAAAGAGTTCGAATTCTCTAGTTCGCCGGCGATCGGAGTTCGGAGCTTGGAGGTTTTCCGATTCTCTACGATTGTTCGATCTTCTGATTGATCGATCTCCTTTTCTCCCTTTTTTCCCTTTTTTTTTGCTGCTGCCAGGAACCTTTTTTAAGTGGGAGGGGGACCGTTTTGGCTGTCCCTTGAACCATGGGATGTGACCATACACTGTTCAAGGACATCCTATTGTCCCCTGTACAACAATCGGTTGTCTTTTGGGGTTACATGTCGTGTCATGTCGTGTAGGAGCGGGAAAGTCCTTCCTCGCACTCGTGACGGCGACCGCCAGACACTTGAGTGGACCTGGACAGCTCGTCGAACGCTGGTGGCTCTAACCTTTCGCTTGGAGCGCGGTACGCTGCATTTATGTGGACGCAGACGGCTCTGGCAACCGTCCGCTCACTTGTGCGGCGAGGTACCGAGTGACCATCCGGCGGTCCTGAGGTGCTGTACTCTTCCTCCCTTCACCCTATGTCTGAATAGGGGCGGGAGAATGGACGTTGCGTGCCTGAGCAAGCTCTGGATAGCTTTCGGCGCGTCATGGCTTCGGCCTCCCATTCTGACGGGTGAGGCGACCTGCATTTATGAGTCTACAGGCCGGTTCGGCGCCCGTCTCGTTCGCTTGAATTACAGACTGCCGTCTGACGAATTTGGGGCACTGTGCCTCCTTACCTTGCATCGTGGGAGGCAGAGAGGGCTTGTCCCTGGAAACCTGGCTTTCGGCCTACGTAGGCAGACGTGGCTCCCTGCAAGTGGCTTCGGCACACGAAGGCGGATTTGAGTATCTCCCTTGCGGGCGGATTCATGCGATTTGGAGTATGCGGCCAACGTGGGGTAGTCGCGTGCCAGCGAATCCGCCTAGTGGCCTAAGAGGGGGTGGTCCTGTTCTGTGGGCGAATTCGTTCACTTAGTCCGCCGCGGTAATTTTTACTGTCTACAAGACCCCCTTTAAAGTTTTCAGACCAAAACCGACTTACGTGTGGTCTGGAATACTTTGAATAAAGACGTTTTGGACCAGGTGCATTAGGATTTTTAGCAAACCCTCAGCTATCAACGGGTTTGATCTGCCTTTACCGATTACCGTTTGAATCGGGCTAGCCATACTATTCCCCTCAGTATGATAAGTTATCGAGTAGTTTCTCTTAGGCTTAGTGCTAAGATTTCTACTCTGACCCTTAGTCGCCTGGGGCGCGGGTGTAAACGAAATCACTTCGCCAGTTTCTAGATTTTGGGCAAATCGCCCTTTTCTTCAAAGGTGTGTGAGTTGCGCAGGCAAAATTAGGACTCGTTGACGAAATTTTGAAAGACTTGCGGATTTTATTCAAGTTTTCGCCGTTGAGACCCTTTCTTTGGCCGAAATTAGGCCTAATGTGGGTAGGCCATGTGTTCACCTGCGGGTTTCGTGTCTTTCCAGCTAAGGCGGTGTGGCCTTGTCACGATTTGACAACTCGACTCTGCTCAACGCGCCTCGTCTTGATCGTGGCCGTGGTTTTCGAATTCAACCGTTGGATGCAACCGTCGATGAGGGTGATCTGGGCCGTCGAATTCGATCGTGGCCACATTTTCCCGTTCGAGGGCAGTCATGGCCACGTGGGCAATCTTCCTCTCTTTTTTTTAAACCCGCTGTTTTCCTCCTTTGGGATTCACCGTGCTCTTGAATCTTGAAAGAAACTTCTAAGACAAGAATTTCCGCCCTATCTTTCAATGGCTCCAAAAACTAGGAAGCGCAAAGTGAGAGGTGCAGGCCCTGGAGGTTATTCCGATCGTCTCTCCGCCGGCATGCCCGCCAGTGCCCCGGAGTCGCGCTCAGGTACGTCGATAAGTTTGTTGGCTGACCTCGTGTAGGTCCTAGGCGTCGGAGTTGGGGAGATGAGCGTTGCTCACTGTCCTGGAATCCCGCCGCTTTTCGGCAGTTTCCCCCAATTTGGGGCAAAGTTAGCCCTATCTGCCCTTAGGGGGGGAGGGAGGCGACCTTTCTTTTTGATAGGCGATTCCATCTGTCTCTGTTTGATGGGCGATTTTGCCCTTTTGGCGGATTTTGTCTTAATCGATTTTCCTTTCTTACAGCGACTTTTTCCGATGAGGCCTTCCCGGAGGGTGTGGCCATTGGCCACGCCGGTGGTACGAACTACGTGGCACCCCCTAGATTTCCCTCCTTGGCTCCATTACCCGTTTTTGCTGCTGACAAGCCGGACGGCTTGATAAAGAGGGTCACGGATGGTCACCACCTGACGCTGCGCGAGTTGACGACTGACGCGGCATTGACGGATGATGCCAGGGCAGAGCTGCCGAAACCTCAATTCTTGTTCGGCGACGCCACGACCGACCCCTCTGCCTTGTTGCTCAAGGAGAGCATGTGGTTCCACACGGTAGAAGGGACTCACTACTACCTCCCCAGTATGTCGAGGGGGTTCTCGATCGTTGAGCTGCGATCCCTCGCGGTTCCTCGGACGATGAACTGGGAGTTGACCCCCACTCAAGACGGGGTCACCTGTGGCGTTTTCACGGGCTCTACCGCTGGATATGGAGTGGATGGCTCATGTAAGCGCGTGACGGGCCTGCATCCTGGCTTAATGTCCGCTGAACTGCCCGTGGGGGAGTCGATATCGGCGGCGGAGACCTTTCGTCATCGTTTCTTTCGAGTCGGAGGGACTTTTCCACTAAAGGATTTCAGAGCTCCGGGGTGGGTCTATTCTGCACCCGGAAGCGACACTTGGTGGTCCAAGATCACTGACCGTGTTCTGGCTGAGAACGCCGATCTCAAGAACACGGGGTTGTACGCGGCCATCGAAGCCACGCGGCACGGCTTGCGGATCAACGCTTCTCAGTTCCACAGCATTCTGGAGCTGTATTGTGCGGAAAGCGGCACATTCTTCACCCCCAACGGTGAGCTTGGCATCACCTCTCATGAGATGCATGACGTGTCGGGTCTGCCCCTGGGAGACTTTCCTTACGAGGAGTACGTCCCCGATCAAGCTGAGATCGATCAGCTGTTAAGCCATTCGCCCTCGGCGGTCGAGACTTTGTGGGAGCTACTCTGCCACTACCACATCTGCCTCAGCACCTTGGGGGCAGCAGATCATAAAGGGAAGAAGAAGGGGATCAGCCACAAGAACTGGGTTGATTATCTGTTCCCGGGGAACGACGTCAAGGGGCAGCCTGCCCTCCCATTAGGCGCATGCGACCAGTCCGAAGTGGAGGCGAGGATAGCCGCAGAAGGGGGCACCGTGACTCTCGATCGTGATGAGGGCGGATTTAAATCTGGTACGGTCCTTCACTCGTTCCATCATCAGGCGGAGTCACCAATCTCTGGGAAGGCGCTGCTTGCGGGGTACCTCATGTTATGGTTGAAGAGGTGTGTAATCCCCACTCACTCCTTCGAGGCTCTTCCCGTCGAGGTCGTGTACCCGGCGGTTTGCTTAGCTCACGGGAAATCTTATTCCCTGGTATCGGCGACGATAGCGTGTATCCATCGGGGGCTCCGCACCCTGACGGCTCAGTTCTGCCATGTGTCGACTGTTGATGAGGGAGAAGGAGAGGTCATCAGGACTCCCAACCCCAGGGTGGGGCTGCCGTATACCTATCTGATGGCGTGGTTCGTATACCACTATGAGTGCTTGATGAGTGCTCCAGCGGCGCTCCAAGGTGATAAGTTTGTCCCGTTCGTCCAGCGCTTGGAGAAGTGCTCCTGGAAGTGCAAGGACATCCCTGATGCAAGGAAGATGCTCTCCCACTTTGGGAATTACAACTTTCGCCGTTCCTTCCCCTATTTCAGCGGGGGCGGATATGGAGAATCTCTCAGGGATGCGCCGACGGCGGACCACTACACAACCCTCCCTCGCGGCGCCTTTCGCTGGTTGGTAAGCATCCGGCCAGGGTATCACGTTCTGAGAACGGGCTCGTCGTGCTATCTCGAGCCGTACATCCCCTGTAGGTTCGCCCGCCAGTTTGGGTATGACCAATTGTACGTGGGCAACGTCAATCCCCAACTGCGGTTTGAAGGAGGGCTGGTGGATGGAGCTCGCGGATGGTTCTGGACTCATGCTGGCGGCACCGATGCTCGCTTTGAGTTACCCTCAAAGGATCGCGACTTGCACCATACGTTCTCGTATTGCCGGTGGTATCGGGGCGCCAGCGCCGATCCTACCGACTTCCGGTTCCAGAGTTCGTGCCTGGCGGAGCACAGACGTCACCCAAGAGGAGCTCCTCGACCTTCGAGGCGAAGGGGCCGTGCAACGGCTAGGGAGCTGTTCATGGAGGACCCTGCAGGAGATTCTGAGGGTGAGGGTGTGGGTCTAGACGAACCCGAAGCGCTCGAAACACGAGCTCCTCCTCCCAGTCTTCCTTTAGATTCCCAAGGCGAGCGGAGGGAGCCTGTTGAGTTAACCCGGGTGAGCAAGCGCCTGGAGCAAGCCCGTAGTGCGATTGCTGGGTGTATGGGAGTGCCCCTGTTATCTCCAAGCAGTTCGTTGCTCTCAAAACGGCAGCGAGAAACGGCGGAGAGCTCTAGAGTGGAAGTGGCCAAGAGGGCCCGTGGCGAGGAGACTACGGTGACCACTGGAGCGGCAGCTGGTCGGGCAGGTGCTGTCTCTGGGGCGGAAATTGCTCAATCTGC
>BQKN01063359.1:0-11958 GCA_022839385.1 Asparagus kiusianus
TTATCAAGTGAATTTAGTTATTTACTGACTTCTTTAATTTGGCAAGTTGACCGAATTTTGTGGCTATATTCACTGCAAACCCTCACGAGACTACAACTCGTCCACTAGAGTAACCTAGGGGTTTAAAGGCTTGTTGTATGCGCTAAATACAACCGCGATTCCTTCGAAAGTGAGTTAGGTTTTCCTTTATTTTTCTTTCTTTGCTAGAGGACTAGCAAAAGTTTAGGTGTGGGGGTATTTGATAATCACATTTTATTACAATATTATACCCTCATTATCTATTTTTTATGAATAAATATACCACTAATAATTGTTTTTATCTTTTAATTGCAGGTTAATGAAGAATAAAGCACAAAAATCCCATCTCTCAACAAAATCTCATGAATTAAATGAAGAACACAAGCAAGAGCCAAAAATCTCAAGTCCAGAATCAAGCCGAGTAGCTTGTAGAAGCCGGAGAAAATAAAAAAATCAAATATGAAAACAAAATATATTCAAGATGGTTGGCCGCAAAGAAATGATGATATCTCTCAATCCGGAAGGCGGAATTTAACATATAATATATGAAAATCGCCTATCTCGACGAGACGAAGCCATCTGTGGAGGCAGATTTTACATTGGACATCGATGCCAGCATCGATGCTGGTATCGATGGCTACGATTCAGTTACAGATCAATGGCTGATTTTTGATGGTTTTGGATAAGGATTCAATTCAAGGGCTCTTATTCATTGATGTTTACTATAAATAGGGGTAGAGAGTGAGGGGTTAAGGGTATGAAAATTTTTGTAACTCCTTTTGGAGAGGAGGGCTACTCTTAATTGAGAAGGCCTTCCAAAATTGTAACTTTAGTTGCAATTAATAATAATAATTTTTTCACCACTTTAAATTTTTCTCTTCTTCTCTTTATTGGATGATGAAGATGAAGATGAAGATGGAGAATTATTTGAAGGTTTGCATTTCTTTTCTTTTTCTCTTTTATTGCTTATTAGTTTAGATTTATTTCTATGCTTGTAGTTAGATTTTATTTTCTTGTTAAATAGCCAAGAGGCTAGAACCCTCTTGCCTTAGATTTATTTCATGCTTATAGAGTAGATTTATTTTCTTGCATTTAATTCTTACAATTTTATTTTGTAGTTTAGATTTTGCAATTTATTTTGTAGTTAGATTTTAATTTTTTACACTATTCACCTTGAGGCTAGAACCCTCTTAGGTTTAGTTTTTCTTTTTGTTTATTTTTATTTTATTTGATTCGCCTTTAGGCTAGAACCCTCTAGGAAATCACCCTTTTCTAAGAAGTGGGTTCAATTTTAGATTACCCATATCTAGAATTGAATCCACCATCTTTAATTTCTTGTATTTTCTTTTATTCTAGAATTTTGTTCTTCATTCTTGATTTTTTATTTGTTTCTTGATTTTATTCATTTTTCCTTCAAACCTTATTACTCATTCTTTTTCAAATCCACTCTCACTTACACTTTGTACCTATTTACACACCATTTTCACTATCTCAATCTCTTCACAATCACATTCACTTATCACTCCTACTTGTCACGCACACAACATAAAAACCGATTTTATATTTTCTCCTACAAAACACCTTCGGATCGATATCTTAAATACTATAACTTGACACGGTTGTGCACTTGCAACCTTTTTGGTACATGTTTATGCCGCATCAATAGAGAAGTTTTCCTAAACTCATTCTAGCTATTTATTGTTTTGATTCTAATTTCCATAAGCTAGATTTATTTGAGTTTAGTTTGTTTTATTGTATCTCATTATTTACACACATAACCATTGAGCTTATTGTATTTCATACATAGTATAATTTGTGTTGTGGAGAGTGTAACTTAGAGATTGAGCCTACATTGTGTTCTCATCTATTGTAGAGAACAAATTATTTGTATTTGTGAGCTTCATTGCAAGGATACACTTTGTAATAAACTTGTACACCGAGAGGAGTGGTTGGTGAGAGACAGGGTCGAATCCAAAAGGAGTGGCGTCGATTGACGAACCTAGGGAGAGGTCGCATCCGAGCACTTGAGGAGAAGGACACGAACTAGGCCAACACTTAGAGGGTGTAGAGTGTGATTGCAAGTGTGTAGTTGTAAAGTTTTCGGTTAGCTAGAAAACCGAGTGTGAGGTGTAAACGTTGTTCGGGTAAACATAGAAATCTGGTTGTGATAGTGGATTTCTCCCCGGGAGTGGGGAGCGGTGACGTAGGACGGAAGGTCCGAACTCCGTGATCATATTGTGTGTTTGCATTGTTTATTTGCACACTATCACTCTTGTTTTGTTTATGTTTAACCCTTGTGTTAATTTGTATATCCTTGCATATATCTCATAGTATATCTCATTGCTAAGATATATCTCTTTGTTCATATTGCTTATCCTAGCTCATATATCTTGTTGTATTTCATACTTATTAGGATAACTTGTTATTAGTTTTAATTAGCATAAAATCGGATTAGATTAGTATAAGACCCTAATCACCCCCCACCCCTTCTAGAGTCTAACAGCAGGATCGATTGTGGCCATATTTAACATCAGGCTTTTGAATATTTCTCTAAGACTGACATCGGAATCCTAATTGGAAGAGTCGGATGAGTATCCGTCCTTATTTGCTAATTGGTCGATGACTTGCCAGCAACATTCGTCATCGGATAAAGAGGACAGCCTAGGCCCTTTTTATGGCCGTAATAATTATCGGATTTTCCTTTTGGTACATAGGCTGGACGAGATAGAACCCGCGGGCCTCAACCAAAACAAAGACCTTCTTCTAGTGAAAAGTTGTATCCCCATTTCTTCATGAAGTTACATGATTGTTGACTGCATCTGAATAAATGAGGACCGGGTCTTTCATCGTCACTATTTTCCTTTGAAAATAGATCAAATGGTGGAGATGTCTCCCCTTTGCCAAAAACTAACTCCTTTCCACCCCTTACTTTAGCAGGAATGACGAGGGTTGTTGCAAATAAGTCTTGGACATGCTTTGTTGTCAAGCAAGACGACTAAAGTGGCATGTGTATATCAGGGTTATCATATAGTCCCTGTATTACACTATCAAGATACGATGAATACTCTAAATCGTTATTTATTACTTCTTTGGCAAGTTGCCAATTATAACTACCGTCTGACGATTCATCATCATCAAGACTGATTACAAATGGTATAATGTCATTTAGTACAAAACCATCATTGTAATCAAGCCCAGATTCGGTATCAGCTTCTTCTCTGCTGTCCGTACCTTAGGTCGATGATTTAGTATCGGATTCAGCACCGTAAAGAAGGAAGTCAGTAAAGTACTTTTCTAACCCCTTGAACGGTTGCTTATCCACGACCACCGTCTTGACCTCATTATTAGCATCTACATATTTTAGACACTAATGGAGAGTGAAGAGGACTATAAGTTATAGGAGGTTTCCACATCGATCACGTAGCATGTGACTTCGGACCTTAACTCCCCAAGTTGGCACTTCACCCGAATTTTACCCAATGGTCTGGACCCACTGGTATTAAACCCGAAGATAATGGTTCCTATCGAAGCAAACTTGCTGGTTGGGATTCCGAGATTGTACATCAATTAGAGTGGCATGATACTGATAGCAAAACCCGGATCAACTTGGATCCGGTTGATAACGCTGGAGCCAATGTACCCGGTGAAGTACAGAGACCTATCATGCTTTGAGCTTCTCACTTACATGTCATCTTTGTGAATGTGATACAAGAGAACTGCTTGGCCGTCAGATTGCAATGCTAAACTGGTGGCTGCCCTTCGGGGAATGGTTTGATTTGAGTGAGGAATACATCAGAATCAACCAAAGCTTCCTGCAGGGCCTCTCTAGTGTCTTTGAAAATACACAATAACTTATATAGAGTTATCCTCGCTAGGATGTTAGCTAGCTGAGCCATAACATCAAAGTGGTATGGTGTGCTTGAACTTCCCGGTTTATCTCTCCCAATCGAGCGATTGAATCGAGACTGCTTCGGGTTCTGAACCTCCTAGCGTTAGGGTTCTTTCTCTTTCTACTTATTAGTTGGTTGTTTCTGGGATTTCCCTACAGGTGCAAGGGGGTTGTAGCCACCGCTAGCTCAGTCAGTGTTTTAATATTTGGATCAGAGGCTTCAAGATACTTGTAGTGGTATTCGTTGCCGTCCCTGGTAGCAAAGGCTTCTTGTTCCTCTTTAGAAAGTGATAATGTAGGGATGCCTTCATCATCTTTCTTAGGAATTATTATGACGGGATTGCAGGATTTGCCCCTACTCTTGGACTTCTTCTTGGACGAGGATCTTGTCTATTGCTCATCTTTGTGCAGATCTGGATGGACCCAAAGAATTTCGCCATTAGGAGCTGTGTGCTGTACAAGCCCCTTCTAGCCTTATCCATGAGGATCGTCGTTAATAGTCTTCACCTTCATTTTTGATACAAGCTCTGGATGAAACCATGACAGAAGAACCGAGCCAAAGCTGATAGAAACTGCATTCGTACCCACTTTCTTTTCCTTGGGTTGCTTTGGAATGATGATACCAACATCGATCAAGGCTTGAATTTTATCATTGAGAGCGTAGCACGTCTTTGTGGGATTATGGACTGCTTTGTGGAGTGCACAATATCATGTATCTGTAGTGTTTTTAGCTCCCTCTTGATCAGTGATTGGGGATAGCTTAATTTTATTGTTCTCCAATAAGTACTTGAAGATACCAGGAACCTCGTCTTCTTTGAAAGAGTATTCCTTCGGGAATTTCGACTCAGAAGTCTTCTGCTACCTTGAAGGCCGTTGCTACCATTGAGGCATTTGTTGCTTTGGTGCTTGTTGTTGCGGCTACTGTTGGGGTTACAATTGGAATGTCTGATTTGTATCCACCGCATTGGCCTGCTTCTTTCCTTTACCATGGGGTGTGAAGTTTTGTTTTGGGGCATTAGTTGTCGGCTGACCCCTTTCAGCTTTCTTCCTTTTGAGGAAGCGTTCAGCCTACTCCCCTCTTATTTTTAACTCTTTCCACATTTTGGATGGTGTCGTGCCTATAGCTTCTAACACGTCCACAGAAAGGTTGTTGTGGTATGTTTGGAGAATGAATTTCTCCATGACTAGATCTCAACAGTTCATTGTCTTATTCCGAAAACGCTTGACGAAGTTCTCAACTAGTTCTCCATCTTTATGTTTCTCTTCAAAGAGTGTTCTGATTAATACTTCAGTATCATCGTTGAAGAAATTGGTGAGAAACATGCTCTCCATGTTGTCCCAGCTATTAATACTCCCCGGCTTGAGACGGCGATACCAGTCAAAGGCAGCTGCACGAATGGTTCCCACGAACGATCGTACCATCAGAGGTTCATTATCAGAAATAATCCCTAGGTAGGACTTGAAGTAAATCAAGTGTTGAGTGGGTGCCCCTTCCGTCAAATGGTGTGAAGTTAATCAGGTTAAATTTCGCTGGGTACGAAATTAATTCCCACTCCCTAGGATAAGGACACGGAATGCCGATCTTCTTTACCTCTTGGGCAGACATCAAAGCATTGATCTTGCTTTTGAGGTCTTTCATCTTGAGATCTTTGCCTGCATCTTTGTTTGGGTGATTTTAAAAAAGAATGGTGTGGCCACCCCCAGTGTTAAGGCCATCCTCAACATTTTTATCATCAGGTGGAGTATCAGCATTGATATTCTCCTCCACTTCTGAGTCGCTATCTACCTGATTGGTAGTATGGCGACGACTAGATTCACCGTGCTGATTTGACAACTCTTGGAGCTATTGGGCATGTAAATCTTTGACCTGTTGTATGGCCAGGGTCTCCTCCAAGAGGCATTCTCGCTCTTTCAGAGCTACTTGAACTCTTTCATAGGCCAATTCAATAATATGAGAGCTAACATAGCAGAAAGTGAGTAGTTCCTACAAGTCCTTCTCCATAGGTCAAAGGCGGGTTTAATACGGGGAGGCAGTAGTTGCACCAACCAGCCTGCTCAAATTGTCTACGTACATCTGCAAGACTGGTTTGCAATCATCAAAGAGGTAGCCTTCATCCAACACCATCCTGATGCTGGTTTGGAGAAAAGGCTAAAAACTCTCGATAGTTTGATCTGTGGCCATCTTTCACATACGGTCTGCCTGAGAAAGGGGAGTTTCCTCTATAGCTGATGTTGTTATAAGAGCTTGAGACGAAACACCCATGCCTACAAGGGCGAGAGTCGAAGTAGACACCGTTAAAGTGAGAGGAAGTTCTGCCACTGTTGTTGGAGTCCTGTTAGGGGAAGAAGTGTGAGCTTCGATAACCGGTTCAAAAGTTGTCAAAACTAGAATTGAAGCTATGACTGTGACAATGGCAATCGAAGAACTTGTTGCCTCCTTGACCGGAGCCCCAACATCTTCTGCCTAGACTGTAGTCTCTGCAAGCTTACTTATTCACGGAGTAATAGTCGGCCTTAGCGAAACGGAAGCTCCTTCATGTATGGAGGTCAACAGACTACACCACCTTTCAAGAGCTTCAGATGTCATATCAACTACGGTAAAGATTAATAAAAAAAGTGTTAACACATTTGTAGGCATCAAAATTTGCCGATAGGTCCCCACGAACAGCTCAGTGTTAGAAAATGACGATGAACGTCACTACCCGGTTCACAAGGGTTCAATTGACGTCGGTGAGAGCCTGAAGCGAATCGACGAGCTACGCGAGCCGACAGAATTTTAGAATAACGGGGATACGGACTGACCGGGAACCCCGCGACCACTGCAAAAGGAGCAACGCCCTTCATGTCCCGTTCGCCCCACTGATAATCTAACCATCGGGATCGACAGAGCTCTTCGTCAGAATTCCAACGCATCCGAAATCACTCAAATCAGAGTTGGGACGAAAAATCAACGGCGGAACAACGACGGACAGTCTCGGACTGAACTGAGACACCCGGCGGTGTCCCGGCGAGGTCAAAACACCCGAGGGGTGTCTTGGCAAAACCAAGACACCCAAGGGGTGTCCTCACCCCCTACCTCCTTTGGCCTATAAATAGACCCCTTGGGTCTTCATTCAAAGGGCTGGATTTGGATTTCTTGAGGAGCAAGGGCTGATTTCTTGGATCTTGGAGCAAGGCTAGAGCTTGGAGCTGGAGTTTTTGGAGAGCCTTGGCGAAGCCCTGCTGCAGCGAGGAGTGATCTTGCCTTCCACAGCAAAGGAGATTTCTTCTTCATTCCCCCTCTCTTTTCCTTAGTGTTGCCCTTCGTCGGTGATACTAAGAAGAGCAAATATCTCGCTTTAGCCGAGATAGGAGCTTTGAGTTTCTAGATCTCACGCGGATCGACGAAACTCTGCCGGATTTTTCCAAAACGGATTTGATCGACCGGTGGTCCACGGATATCAACATCCCCGTCACAGGCAAAAGACCCACGCAAGCAAGACCGCACCAAAATGGGATCTTGTGTTTATTTTCGATAAAGTTGTAATCTTTGTTTTTTTGTGCAAGGAGATCTTATAAAAAGATCGACTTTTTATTTCATTCTTGTTATAACGACTGAAGTTGTAACAGATTTGAAGAACAATGAAAACAGCAACATTTTCCGAAAACAAGCTGGCGACCACAGTGGGAGCCGCTGATCTCGCTGCCGAGATCGTCGTGACGCAACCGGCATTCAAGATCCGGGTGAATGAAGAGATCGAATATGAGTTCGATCAGCAGAAGTTCGAAGAGTACCTCTCTTCCTCCTCCTCCAGATCCACCTCTTCGCAGAGGCGCGGGAAGACTCCATCTTCCAGAAGGGCTCGCGGGATCTCCAGCTCAAAGATCCAAGATCCCGTCGCCATTGCTACGCCCGCATCACGCAACGTCCCCGCGTCGTTCAGCGTGGTCGAGGCTGCAAATCCAGATCTCCCTCCAGCCACAAAGGCGATTGTTGAGGATGCTCCAGCTCTGTCGAAGAGGGCCCGCCAAAGACGGCGTCAACGCCTCGCCCTACAACTAGCCAAGGCTGCTGAATCAATGGACGGGATCCGCTACAATGAGGATTTAGAGTCCAGGTACCGCCGAGAACAACAACGGCAAACAACCAACTCCTCCTCCAAAACGGGAACGAACGAATGGGTTCGTGTCAAGAGGAATCGCTCCACTCTTGAGGAGCGAATCAAGAAGCGTCGAGCATTGCTCGCACATGCCCGACTCCTTCTAAAGAAAGCGGAGGAGATGCAGAAAGAAGAGGCGGTCAAAAAGCCGTCTACAAACAAATAGGTGTGGTTGCCAAAGTCAAGACCAGCACCTCAAACAAAAATGGGTGGAGTTATCACCCAAGTTCCTTCCAAATCAGATGTTGTTTCTCCTATTCCGGCACCTTCAACGGAGCCAGGTAAGAACGGGGACCCTTCAAGATCCAGGGTTCCTTTGAAAGGTCGCCTCGGTTCTTTACCGGAGAACCGAGGAAAAGTACCTATCAAGGAACGATTGGGACCATTGAAAGGTCCCCAAGTTGCAAATCAAACTGGGGGTCGAATCGATCTCCCCAAGAAAGATGATAAAGGGAAAACCCCTATTACCAACCGCATTGGGTTGCGGGTCGAAGTACAAGAGCCCGTTCAGTTTCTACACTCACAAAAGCGTAAACTTGAACGGGATACTTTTGAAAAAGCTAACAAAACGTCGCATTCCCAAAGGGAAGCACACTCATCTGATGATGATGGTGTTATACCGGGGAACACATGCCAACACTCTATAGGTTGCTCCAGTTATCAAACTGATGAGTTGTACTATAGAGCTGGAGGTAGGGAAAAATCTCGGAAGAGATATGTGCAGGACATGGAGTCTCGCTGCCCGTGCGCCAACATAATCAAGGCGGTGCTGTCAGAATGCTGCTGTGCCAAAATCCCAAGGAGAGTCTCGGTGTTCGAAAGAATTTCCGAACCAAGGCATTTCCGCAAGAAGAAGTTCGTCCGCCAAGAAGACGAATATCTAAGAGTGTCGGCTAACATGGCTGGTAGGGGGAAATCAACCGGATATTTCAACCTGGATCAGCTTGCCGAGGTATCCCGATGCATGACGCGGTTGCGGCCGGGAACCAATGGCCGTAAGAATTACCAGAGGATACAAAAGGGACTTTCTCTAGAAGAAGAGGAGTCGGATGCTGATTCAGACTCGTGCTCGGCCATAGCCTCTGATGACACGGCTTCGAGTGCGGGGCAACCTTATGAATTGCTTATGATCAGTGCCGAACAGGTAACTAAGATACTTGAAGAGGCCCTGACTAAGCAGAAGGAGAGCTTCAAGTTCGAGATGGAGATGGCCATGCAACGAATGAGGGAGATGTACGACCAACAAATTGCGACGCTGACGGTTCACCAAGCAGAGCCTAGTCGACGCAATCAAGATGAGAATGAGCGGGAAGGAGATAACGTCAATATCCCTCCTGTCAACAACGACAATGGGGGTGGTCCCGCAGAAAATAACGCGAAAGAGGACCACGTCACCTCTCCCCAAAGCCACTCGAAAGCAGATATGAGTGAAGACAAGAAAATGAAGGACTTGGAGAGCAAAATCAACGCGTTGATGAACGCTCAAGAAGTAAAGAGGTCCGGTATACCCTGTCCCTACCCAAGGGAATGGGAATCAATCCCATATACGGTAAAGTTTAATTTGATTAACTTTACGCCGTTTGATGGGAATGGTTCCCCTACCCAACACTTGATATATTTCAAGTCTCATCTAGGAATTATTTTTGGAAATGAGCCTCTCATGGTGCGGTCATTCGTCGGCACTCTTCGCGGAGCAGCCTTCGATTGGTATCGCCGTCTCAAGCCCGGGAGTATCAGCAGCTGGGACGACATGGAGGATATGTTCTTAACAAATTTCTTTGATGATGACACCGAAATTTCGATCGGCACGCTATTTGACGAAAAGCAGAAGAATGGCGAGACGGTCAAAAGTTTCGTGAAAAGATTCCGAAATAAAGCATTGAATTGCCGGGATCCGATCACTGAGGAGTTTATTCTCCAGACCTGCCACAACAATCTTTCGTTGGACGTGTTGGAAGCAATGGGGACAACACCGTCCAACACTTGGAAAGACTTGAAGGTGCGCGGTGAACAAGCCGAACGCTTCCTCCGAAGGAAGAAGGCCGAGAGGAGTCAATCAACGACTAATCCTCCGAACTCAAACTTCGCCTCCCGTGGTAAGGGCAAGACACCTGCAGCGGCTGTTGATGCTAATCAAACGTCGCAACAGCAGCCCCGGAGACAACAAAAGATCTCGGGTCCGAAACCTCAAAAAGAGTACTCCTTCAAAGATGAAGATGTTCCAGCCATCTTCGAGTCCCTCCTTGAAAACAACAAGATCAAGCTACCGCCTATCGTCAATCAGGAGGAAGCTAAAAATACTGCGGATCCGAAGTACTGCGCGTACCATAGGAGGAGCCTTCATCCCACTAAGGATTGCTTTATTCTCAAGAATAGCATCCAAACCTTGGTTGAAGCCGGCGTTATATCGCTCAATTAAGTCGAATGAAAACTCCGACCGGTATAAGAGTATAAACTGCTTCCTGAAACTCCAACCAATATAAGAGTATAAACTGTTTCCTGACACTCCGAAGAGTATATGAGTATAAACTGCTTCTCAATCCTCCAACCGGTATAAGAGGTTAAACTGCTCCCTGATACTCCAATAGGTATAAGAGTCTAAACTATTTCCTTTCTTCCACGGGAAGTTCCTGAAGAGTGCCACACGTGGTGTTCTTCAGGATAACCCGATCGTGCATCTAATTCAATGATACACCCAGTTTTGTAAAGAAAGCTGGGGGTGGATAATTCAGGTAACGGGAAGTTCCCGGAAGAATGTTAAATGTAATATTCTTAGGGATAACCCGGTCATGATGAATAAAGTGATAAACACTAAACTCCTAATTTCCGAACACCCTTTTGCTGAGATGAAATCCGATCACTTCATTAGATCAATTTTCCCTCACAAAACTCTCATTGGTGTTTAACGACTCATAGTCTCCACCACATAATCCTCCACCGATCAAACCAATTGACGGTGGGACCACCAAAATTCTTTCCTCCGCTATGTTCGTGCACTCAACACTTTCATTGTTAGAGTCCGGATATAATGCTTAGAGTTTTAATTTATCAATCATTGATGAATTGTCAAAACCCTTTGTATTAAGTCCTTAACAACAGGGACCCCCTTTCGAGTGATTTGTACGAATCAACATTCCTACAATGATTTGTACTCTCACTCTCACTTCCCGAGCGATCAAACCTTTCTACAGTTAGGATCGTTTCAAATCTTCCACTTGGTCAAACCTTCCTACAGTTAGCACCAAAACCAAAATCCCCTCTCGATTCCTTCAATGAACGAGAGGTCCAATTTCAAATCGAGCGATCAAACCTTCCTACAGTTAGGATCGTCTCAAACCCCCCACTTGGTCAAACCTTCCTACAGTTAGGACCAAAATCACGATTCACTCTCGGTAAACGAGAAATTCACCTTTAGTTCGGTAATCAAACCTTCCGACAGTTAGGGTTATCCTAATCTTTTCGATTCTCGGAGTGGAGGTCCCACTCCTAGTTTCATCCTTTCGAATCCTGGGGGTGGAGATCCCACCTTGAGTTTCCTTTCCTGCTGAAGATAGAATATAAAATTCTTCCTCTTCAGATTCAAATGACCAATCCTATAAAAGTTAGGGTCGTTTGAACCTTCCGATTCTCGGAGTGGAGATCCCACTCCTAGTTTCATCCTTTCGGATCCTGGGGGTGGAGATCTCACCTTGAGTTTCCTTTCCAGCTGGAGATAGAATATAAAATTTTTCCTCTTCAGCACTGGGAGATAGAATATAAAATTCTTCCTCTCTCATTTTTTTCAGTTTGTCTTTGTTCTCAGAAAAGACACAATTCTCAACTTCTAATCCGTGTACTTTATGCATGGGGAATTTTATCCCGAATCCTAAGTAGGGATAAGTCATCGCCTAACACGCGTTGCCGGTTTAGTCT
>BQKN01063361.1:0-24525 GCA_022839385.1 Asparagus kiusianus
CTCCCTCAAGTGCTCGGAATTACTACCTCTCACTAGGCTTTAATACCGACGACACTCTTCTTGGGACCTACCACGTATCTTACCTCTACACTCCTCTTAGTGTACTTGTGTAATACAAAGTGATTCTCATAATAAGGCTTAAATACAAATAATTTATTCTCTATAATGGATAAGATCTCAATATAGCTCTCTCTCAATGATACACTCCCCACAATCCAAATATACTCAATGTGATAATACTAAAAGCTCAAGGGGTGTGTGTGTAATCAATAAGAAATAATCAAAACTAAACTCAATTATAAAATCTAGCTTAATAAAATAATAATTAAACAAATGAATATAAATGTAAAGCTAGATTGAGTTTAGAAACACTTATTTAAGATGACGAGAGAGAGAGAGAGAGAGAGAGAGAGAGAGAGATGAGATGAGATGAAGCTCAAACACCAAATGATGATCTCCTTAAGCTCTTGGGAAGATTTCTTCACAAACAAAACTTATAAACACAATTAAACAAACTTTAAACACCCTTTAAACACCCTTTAAACTTGTTTAAAAACTTTCTTAATTGAGTGAAAATAGTTATGGTAATGGCCAATGGGGTATATATATGATCATAGAACAAGTCCCAAAACCAAGAAAAAACCAAGGAAAAAGACAAAAAAATGGAAACCTGAAAATTTAGAAAAACTAGCCGTTAGAAAGCCGTTGGTCGACTGATGAACAGTATCAATCGACTGATGAGCTGATCGTTATAGGCAGATCACAGCTCATCGGTCGACTGAAGATCTCATCAGACGACTGATAAACTCATCAGTCGACTGATAGTTCATCAGTCATAAAAATAAAAACTTTTGCACTTTCCAGACGATTTCATCGGTCGACTGATAGACTCCATCAGTCGACTGATAACATGTTATCAACCTAAAATGAACAGTAAAACTAAACTTTAAACCTCTTTAAAAAATAGCAAATAAATTCTAAAGATTATGAAACTTTGGAAAATGCTTGTGAACACGAAAATGAACATGTTACAAAAAGAAAATTTCAAATTGCATCTCTCAATTGTGAATTCTTATCATTTTGCATAATTATCCAAAACATGAAAACACAACAACACATGTTTTTTGACAAAATAGCTTAAACAAACTTTTGAAACATTTTGAATGGATTTATTGACTTAGAAAAAGATATAAAATGGTATAAATAAGCCTTAAATCCGTAAACATATAATTTTGCAAATAAACATCTTTAATCCATAAATGAAATGTTAAAACTTGATATTGATGAAATCATTGTAAGCATGTATAAACATGAAACAATTGTGTATATATGTAAACAAGAATATATGTTTCATATTTATATAAACTTGTAGACTATCAAAACCAAAAACGTGTAAATGTATGTGTGTATATAATTAAGCTTAAAGTACCAACACACAAAGTATAAACTCCTGAACTAAATTACCCAAGCAATCTTGATCTTCAATAAGATCGACTTGGTAAACTTTGCAGATGAAGCTTGAACTTGAATCTTGACTTGAAATGTATTGTTTCACTCCACTATTTTGCCAACTTCCATTTGATGTGATCGTTATGGCGCAATTCCATCCAAGCTCCAACTTATTGTTTGTCTCGAATAAATAAGAAAATACAAACACTAGACAAATAATATTAGTCATAAATTGTTTATTAAAACATCATCAAAACAAAAATGCCAACAGATGGTACAATATTCCGTAAAACATGAACTCTCCAAACATGATTTCATAACAAGTACAAATCAGTAATTCATGTGTCATATGGTCAATGTCACTAGATCATGCTTCTGATCTATATCTTAACATGATACCTATACGTGCACAGCCCACCTAGTAGATGTGACTACATGATCAAACAAGAGGTTGTATAATTTTTCAAATGCAATATGATATCTAATGGCATACTATATCAGTCACACAGTGAACATCTACCAAAAAACTATGTCGATCACACTACCTGGATAAGGATTCGAAACCCCGGTTGGGTTCGAGTACAGGCTAGTGCATATAAGGTAACAACTATATACACAAAGTGAGAGCATAATTTCTTAGCTCATAACCAACTTCCAACCATAATGAAATGAAATTGAAAGGTGAAGGGGTTATGTGTAAAATGGGTAACCAAAGTTGATTCAACATGTAGCTTGTGTATTGCTGAGAGGTTGAAGTCAGCCATACTACAATTAAGATTTCAGGGCCCATTTAAAAACAAGTTTAAAAAAGTATTGCAAAAGAAGAACTTTGAACTATCCAAAGGATTTCATGTTTGTAATCATATATTATGTGAAAACATAATAACATTGATTTATTAAACTTCGACTTTCTTGTTAAAAATAAAATAGGAAATTAAAAGGAAAGTATTTAGTCTTTAGAAAATATCTAGTCTTTAGAAAACAATTGGGTTTATAGAATTTATGTCTATCTAAAATGGACTTGATTTTTCAGCTTTCCTGATCTGTGGGAAAAATAAGTCAAATTTGTATTTGTATTTTATAACCTGTAAAAACAATGTCGTCTTTTGTAAGAAGATATATCTGGAAAATGTATAATACGGGACAGCAACCAATCCTTCTATTTGAGAATAAGTAAAGGTAGGATTTTCTTTTATTAGTCTGCAGGGTAAAATTATTAGTTTATTAGAACCTAGTCTTGTAGAATTAGTTATATATAGCTTAATCCTTGTGAGAAAAATAAAGCTGCTCAATGGAAAAATAGATTTGGTCAACAGAAAGTACTATAACCTTGTATAAAATGTAGCTAGTAGCATTGTTATAATTTTATGTATTTGCTGTGAATTACTCAAAATTTATAAACTTGATATGGAAGCAAATAACAACGAGTGCCAAATAAACAACTAGTGGTTTATATATGCACTAGGCATAAAAAAATTCTCCAAAACCTGAAATATAATAATCACATAAAAAAGGAAATATATCTGTATACATGACTATATATAGTTATGTAATGGAGAAACAAGAAAACAATGAGAATAATAATTGAGCATACACTTCTATTTATTTACAACTCTTGCCATTAACCGTGCACAAGTAATAAATTTAATTTCTTAGCTCATGCATTAGATGTTCCTATCTATCATATCATTGGGCTAATAAAAAGGATTAATAGAAAAAGCTTATTTAAAGAAAATGTACTATTGAACCTTGAAAAGTTCCGAATTAATGTGTCAAGCCTAGTTTTTTTGGTAAATAAAAATTTTTATTCATCACCAAATGTGTGAAATTAGTGTACATCAAGAATCTCAACAACATATATGTGAGATAACAAAACAAAATCTATAGTTAAAGCTCAAAGAATTGAACTGTAACTAAAAAACAGTGTCTAAAAACAGACACTGGACATATGAGCATTCAATCTACTGTTAGCTGAGTATAGCACCAAATTTTCTTATGCCAGACCCCTGTAACTTCATCATCGCAGAAGTTCTGTAACAGATAAACATGCACACCACCTCTGTGCATGTTACAGAGAACTAATCCAGCCTTTATTCTCATCCGGGATATGAATATTGAGAAGAATTATCAAGATATCTACTTTGATACATTTAACCAGTTGCTCAACAGTTCTCCTTTTCCTCTGAAAAATTCTAATATTCCTTTCATTCCAAACTGAATATATGGTGGTCAAAAGAGCCATCCTTTTAACACTTTGCTTAATCCCCTTCCCTCTAAGTCTTGAACTATACCAGTCCAATATTAAATCCCAATTGCATGACCTCCAGGAAAACTGTAACCAACTCATGATACAATTCCATACTTCACTAGAATAAGAACACTCAAAGAAAAGATGATTTCTGCATTCCAAATGAGCACCATGGCATAAAGTGCATTGATTTGAGTTTATTATACCATTGCGTAACAATCTGCCCTGGGTATTTAGTCTATTTTAACTGCCAACCAACTGATGAAGGAGTGCTTTGGATAACACATTCCATCCCACACTGTATTAAGCCACTGAACATTAGTGCCTACTAGGATAATTGCATGGTATAATGTAGATATCTTCAATTTAGATCCCCTGCAACAAGTGCCTATCAACTGAATCAAATTATCGACTCCACCACAGAAATGCAATGCTTTGTCTCTTGCTTTTAATAGTTGTTTCCACATCCAAGAGTCCCCAGGTCTTGCTGCAACATGCCAAATATCTCTTTGCTTCAGGTAATTCCAATGTATCCATTTGATCCACATAATTTCCTTGTTTACATGAATATGACAAATTTTTTTAGGGCTGCTGCTAAATTCCAGGTTGAAGCCGAGAATATCCCAAGCCCTCCCTGTTTTTTGCTCAGGCAAACACTATCCCAGGAGACTAGTGGAATTTTAGAACCCCATAAAAAATTCCTGCAGATTTTATCCATTTTCTGAGTTACTTTAGCTGGCAAGACATAATTAGATGTCCAAAACACCTGAACTCCCATAATCACGCTCTTAATAACCTATAATCTTCCAGCATAAGTGAGCTCTCTGTGTTTTTTCCATACCTGAATTTGGTTTGATATCTTACTGATGAGAGCATTCCAGTTTTCATAAGACAGCCTTTTGCAGACAAGAGGAAACCCTAAGTATTTGATAGGGAAACTGCCATCTGGGAGACAAAGATTATTTTTGATAGCACTTTTAACAGATTCTCCAACCACTCCAAAGAAAATTGCTGATTTATTTTTGTTAGCTTCAAGACCAGTTATATCGCCAAAGTCAGTGACACACTGATAAAGTCTCATTACTGAATATATGTCTCCTTTACTAAAGAGCAATAAATCATCAGCAAAGATAAGGTGAGATATCTTTATTTTAGCACATTTAGGATGATATTTAAACTGTTTATCCAGCTTCAGGAGATCTAAACTTCTTGACAAATATTCCATACCTAATATGAAAAGATAAGGGGAGAGCGGGTCACCCTGTCTTAATCCTCTTTCCCCTTTAAAATAACCATGTAGAGATTCATTTCGGGAAATAGAGTATTTCAAAGTTGATATACATATCATGATCCAGTCAATTAATTTCTTTGGAAACCCAAGTCGTTTAAGCATTTAATGCAGAAATTTCCAACTTATGCTATCAAAAGCCTTCTTAATATCAATGTTCAACATGATTCTGGGAGAAATATTCCTTCTGCTGTAGATTTTGACAAGCTCATGGGCTAAAAGGGTGTTACTTGTTATTTGCCTACCCTTAATAAAAGCACTTTGAGCCTCATTAACTAGGAACCCCAAGACTGATTTAACTCTATTAGCCAGAATTTTAGAAATGAACTTATAGAGACTGTTACAGTATGATATAGGTCTGAAATCAGAAGGTGTTTTAGGGCATTGTACCTTTGGTATTAGTGTAATTGAGGTAGTGTTTATCGTGCCCAAAAGTTTTCCAGAAGAGAAAAATTCCTCCAAAGCTTGAGTGACTTTATTTCCTATAATCGACCAAGATGATTTGAAGAAGAAAGCACCATATCCATCTGGACCATGAGACTTATTATCTGACATTGAGAAGACAGCCGCTTTAATCTCTTCTTTTAAAACTGGTCTCTGTAAAAATTTAGCTTGATTCTCACTGAGGCAGGGCCCTGATTTAATCACATTCATATCAGACATTTGGTATCAATAGCATTCCCCATTAGATTCCTTAAGTATGATACAAATTCCTCTGTAATTTCATCAACTATTTGTTATTCTTTCTCCAGTGTCCCTATAAAGGACTAAAACTCTGTTTTGATTCCTGTTGTTTTTCAAGGCTTTATGAAAGAAATCAGAACATCTATCCCCTTTGATGCTCCAGGCAATTCTTGATTTCTGATGATAAAATGAGAGTTCACAATCTAACAATTTGTTATATTGTGCCAAACAGTCTTTTTCCTTGTTTATGATATCTGGATGGAGAAGATTGTTATGAAGATCCTTTTGAACCTCATCCAATGCAAATTTTGCTCTCTGAACTTGTTCACTGATATTGTTATAGTGCTTCTTGTTTAATTCCTTTAGAAAGCCTCTTAGCTGCTTCAGTTTTGACCAGACAGAAAACATATTGCATCCTCTTATCTTATGTTGCCAAATGCTAGATACCGTGGGCAAGAAGCTATCATGTTTAACCCACATGTTAAAGAATTTAAAAGGTTTCTTTCCTTGCACACAATCATCAAAAATGGAGATCAGTCCAGGTGAATGGTCAGAAAAGAATGGTAGTAAGTATTCCACTTGACCAGCATTATGTTCATGTAGCCATATATCATTTACCAGTGTTCTATCCAATTTACTCCATACTCTTGAGCTAGAATCTTGTTTATTATTCCAAGTATAAAAACATCTAACAGTTTTGTGGTGGTTGAGATGACAGTCACTTATGAAGTCTCTGAAATCTTGAATGTCCCCCTCAGATAAAATAGATCCCCCAAGCTTTTCATCATTACTGACCATGGCATTGAAGTCACCACTGATGATCCAAGGTATGAAACCAATTGCTAGTTGAACCTGTTGTAATTCAGACCAAAGTTCCCTTCTTGCTTCTGGTAGGTTGTAGTCGTAAATTGTAGAAATTATACTATTAATCCTCCCATCCAGTGACTTTACAGAACATGTGATGTGCTAGGCAAATTGTTGCACAATTTGAACATCCAGAACACTATGATCCCATAGAATCAAGATTCTGGCCTTTCTAGAAGTACTGATATTAGCCTCCCATCTCTAATTATTTGTAATTTTTCTGGCAATTTTTGGTAACCTATTGTCTTTTATTTTTATTTCAAGCAATCCTATAAATGAAAGATGATATTGATGGATGTGATTTTTCACAAGTTGTTGTTTAGAGGATTTGTTTAATCCTCTAACATTCCAAAAAGACCAATTCAAAGCTTTCTTATTCCCCCTCTATCAATAGAAGAGGGGTCAAGTATTGCAGTAGAAAGGCTTCTCCTAGCTTTGCTATTTTGTACATATGTCCAGTATCTCTTGAAGAAGAGCTTTTTCGTCATCCATTTTTCCAGAAGATAGATTTTGGACACGTTCAACAAGCATAGGTTTACTGCAGGAACCAACAACTTTTAAGTTGTTGTGTTCATCTTCCATAAAAGAAACATGTTCATTAGATATGCAAACATGCACAGGCTTTGAATTACTGCAGGAACCAACAGCCACCAAGCCTTTGTTTAAATTTCCTATTGGAGGGTTTGGATTATGTACAATATCCACTGCAGGAATATGATCAGGTAGTTCCTTTAACTCTCCAGTTTTATGGGGAATGGATACTTTCAAATTCTGATTTTTTGCAGGAGTATCTGAAGTGTGCACATTTACAGACACCTGCACAGGGCATTGGGAACCCTGAAAAACCTGACAATCTTTTTGGTATCCATCTTTGAGTCATAGGGAATCTTCAACATAACACTATATCATGACCTACAATTTTGTAGCTTTCACACCATTTTGGTTTCAATTCATAAATCACCTTTTGCTTTATCTCCACCCCATTTGGACCTTGAATTGATATTTGATCAGTAAGGGCATAGGGCATATGTACTTCCACAAGGACTCTAGCATAAGATAGTCTTTGTCTATTAGCTGTAAGCTTGTCTGTTGCTACAGGCCGACCAATTAAACTTGCTATTTTACTAAGACTATTTGAATTCCACAAATTGAGTCTTAGGCCAGGAAATTGAATCCACATAAGATATATATGATCATTTATTTTCTCAATTTCATCTCCACTTGACCAATCCTTTAATAAAAAAGGCCTAGACCCAAAGAACCATGGACCATTTATAAGAATATTATTCATTTCATCCTTATTTTTGAATTTGAATAAGAAAATTCATGATTTAAGAATGCAAATTTCTAGAAGTGCCCAGCGAGCCCAAACTTTATGAATGAAACTTTCCATTGCTTTAAACTTAGCATTCAGGTCCAAAACTTGACCAATCAGAGAATTTTGCCACAATTAATTTCCTTCATTCCACTCTTCCTCATCAAAGATCACAGTTCCTTTTGAAGCAGGGGAAACAAATTTTAAGTTCATGCCTGTTCCAGATCTTCTATTATCAGAGAAAAGACTGGCCCAGCTCTTATCAGTTTTTTGATTTTTAATCTTAGATTCAAACTGCGGAATAACAGGATTAGCTAATTTTGATTTCTTTGGTTCCTCAGTTATCTTCAGAGGGGATTGGGATCCAATAACAGGATCTTGAATTACAAATCCAGATATAGTTCCATGTATATTCAAATCAACTGAATTCAGATCAGATTTATAAAGAAAAACCTCATCAGAAACCTGTTCTTGATGATTAGGTGATGAAATAATCACAGAATCAACCTCTTCAGCATAAGAACCTTTTGTAGAGCTACTAGTTACAGGAGTGAAAGGCTTACCAAGAATTTGTCGAGATTGGTGACCAGTCAATCTTGAGGAGAAAGAAACTGGATCAGAATCCGATCTTGATGATAAAGAAGCTGGATCCGAAATCGAATTAACCAAATCAGCTAGAAGAACCTTCTTCTTTCCTCCTCTTGGACCCGTTGATCTCATCAGATCCTCATCAGATTCAGCATCATTATCCAAGAATGCAGAATCATTTTGATTCAACTGTGAAGAAGAAGAAGCTTGTAATCCAATTGCAAAAAAAATTTCCCATTTTTTCCTTCTTTTAGCCATCATAAATCTCAGCGGGGGTGCACGTTAGCAGGTGAAAAATCACCTGCTAACCTGCGCCTACAGACATTCCCGCCCTCTCTTAAAAAAAACATTAGACAAAACCTATGTCAAGCATAGTTGCTTATACATGTATACGATAAACTTGATTTGAACTGTATGATCAAAGAGCGAGTTTACTATTGATAAAAATTGTGTATGCCATGATCGGATGAATTTCTAGCTAAAAGAACCATAAAGGAATTAGGATAAAAACATGGGATAGATAAATAGGACCAAATTGGAAAAGAACTGCATAATTTTTTTCAAGAGGAGAAATCATAGACCGGTATCAAAACAGAGAACCGCTGAAGAACACCAACCATGAAAGCAAATATAGATTAGTTACCTAAGGATTTATTGAAATAAAAACAGAGGATAAGAAATGAACACTTGCCTGCATATTTGATCCAAAAGAGAACAAGATTGATTGAATGAATACCATCATCAATGTTTTTTATTACTATCGACCTTGAGAACTCCCCCCCCCCTCCTTGTGAATAAATAAACCACAAGAGAGTGGAAGAGAGATTTGAGGAGATATCTCATATATGGAGAGAGTGAGAGGAGTTTGTTGAGACTCCTATAAACCGCTAGAGAACACTAATCATGAAAGCAAATATAGATTAGTTACCTAAGGATTTATTGAAATAAGAACAGAGGATAAGAAATGAACATTTGCCTGCATATTTGATCCAAAAGAGAACAAAACTGATTGAATGAATACCATCATCAAGATTTGAGGAGATATTTGTTGTTTATACGTGACATCTGGGTGTTGTATGTGATATTTGGGTGTTGCTTGTGATATTTGTTGTTTATACGTGACATCTGGGTGTTGTATGTGATATTTGGGTGTTGTATGTGATATTTAGGTGTTGTTTGTGACGTTTGTTGTTTATACGTGACACATTTGTTGTATAAACAATAAATGTCACAAGCAACACCCAAATGGGTGTTGTATGTGATATTTGCCTGTAATTTGTTGATAGTGAATGTGCTTATTTGTCACATGATATGCTTGTTAGTCACATGTGGAATGACTATATTAGATGTGACTTATATGACTATATTAGATGTGAATTATATCACATACAACCCATAATATAATATTGAAATATCACATGATATGCTTATTTGTCACATGTGGAATGACTCTATTAAATGTGACTTATATCTATTATATGTGATATTTAGGTGTTGCTTGTGATATTTGTTATTTATACGTGACACGCGGCTGTAATTTGTGCTATTTGGCTGTAATTTATTGATAGTGAATGTGTCACGTATAAATAATAAATGACATAAGTAGCACCCAAGTATCACATACAACACCCAAATGTCACGTATAAATAACAAATGTCACAAGAAACACCCAAATATCACATATAACACCTAAATATCACGTATAAATAACAAATGTCACAAGCAACGCCTAAATATCACAAATCAGATCTAAATATCACATATAAGGTAGAACTGTCACATGTAAGATTGAATTGTCACATATAATATTGAAATATCATATGATATGCTTATTTGTCATATTTACGGTTAATTGTGATACATATATGTTCCCTCATTTTCCCATTTAACCTTGAATAACTAAGAAACATAACAATACTCCCAAATTGAACTCTAATTGGATCAAAATCATCCTTACAATGGATTTCAACGCATCAAACAAAAATACATCAAGAAGTTACAATCCCAACCCATCATCCTATTTCCTTCGTAGAAACAATCTACAGCAATGTGCAATACAAATAATGAACTCAAAACTCGAATTTAAAGCAAACAAATTTCTCTCTTCTTCTTCTTCTTTTTTGGGTGCACTGAATTAGGTACAAATCCTATGTTCTCTCCCCAAAAAATCATCTTTTGTTCTCTTTCTCATCGTCATCATCAACATGAGAGCCCACTCGCTCTCCATCCGGGACGTGATGATGGCGACACTATTCTCGGAGCAATCAGAACTGCGGCGAGGTCCCACTCGCTCTCCATCGTCGCATGATAAAATTGACACCTTAGATAAGTTGCATACGTCGCAGTCCCCGGGACACAAACTCGACCACCGGCGCCACCGCCGACGATGATCTTACCCATCTCAGCCACCGTTTCTTTTCTCAACCACCGTCTCTTTACGAACAACCTAATTTACAAACAAAAAGAGTCAAATGAAGAACTACTTAGTACAGTCAACAATAATTCATAGAAAACAAAACCTACATGTGTCAATATAAGTGTTTAAACCTTATGATTATCAACTCAACCAAGATATGCAACTGCAGATATGTATATGAAGATGTACAAGATAATTTTCTTATTAAATCCGATGACAATTCATATCTAGTGACCCTAACTATGAGAGAAGGAAACACATAAGATAATTCACAGCCATAAGCTTTATTAAAAAACTGAAAGCATCCAAATTAATCCGCAGGTACGTTTAGCCAAATTTTAATCAAACAAACAGATAATACCCCAAGTCCATATCCAATCAATGGCACAATCTCTAGCAAAGAGCCAACTTAGTTCTTACCCAATCAAACAAGAGATATAAAAAACAGAAAACTAAAACAAAAATCCAACCTTGGTAATCCAATCAATGGCATCTCCTCTAACAGAGACAGCCATCTCCACATCCATCAACCTCTTGGAATAATCTCCTCTTGGGAGAAGCTCACATTCCCTTTTGATCATCAAACTCAAGCTCTCCTCTGACTGAAGTTGCAGCAAAAAACCCATCAAGGAATCCCCATCAAGATCACATCTTTGCTTCCCATTAGGACCCATCAAGGTAACCTCGCCATCTCGAAGAGCCTGCGCACCTCGTGCAATTTATACGCCATATTTGTCGGGAACGGGACCCACGGTGGGGCCACCGTGAACGACTCCGGCGTTGCCCTCGATGGCAACTCGGTCCTCGGACCATAGAAGACCAGATCAGGAGGACCTTGGGCCAGATCAGGAGGACCTTGGGCACGTCGGCGGTGGTAGGGGAGGGAGAGGCGGTGGTGGGGGGAGACCTTGGGCCAGATTAGGAGGAGAAAGGGATTGGGTTTTAAATGGTGGAAGAAGAAGGGTAATTTGGGAATGCTTTCTTGGGCAGCGAGTTTTGGGGTTTGGTTGCATTTCAATTTCATTTTTAGGGCTTTTTGGTTATGGTTTTTAGACTTGGGGTGGGGATGCAAAGCCCAACTTATTTTAGTTCCTCTAAGCAATTTTCCCATTTTAAAAATGCATGCAAGGTATGACCAGAAGTGGTTGTTACAAGAAGAGTACAAAATAAACAATCAACAAAATTACAATGAGTAAGCATCCAGATGTCGTCCGGGTGATGTCCATTAGCTAAGCTACTCGCGAGCAAGGACTTGTAATTGAAAATTGGTATCCTTCTCCTGACTCCCAATCATTTTTTTTATTCTGGTGTTATAATTTGTAAAACAATTCTTTACATTTTTAAAAGAAATATAAAGAAAAGTTTGCGGAATGATACTTTTTCTTGAAATCTATTACTTGATATTCCTCCACGATTGAGGGCCGAGTAATGAGCTGACCTCTTTTGAATTTCTAGAAAGCCCAATCTTGGCTTTTATACCAGTAGCTAACTTCTTGAGCAAAGGACAAGTAAGGCCCAAGAGATGCAGCCCATTGGCCTAAATTGAGTAACATATGGAGAATAACTCGATTACTGACAATTAAGCGTCATGTTAAATCATATCATACTCTTTTTAAAAGTATAAGTTCGAAAATTCTATCGCTAGACAAAATACCCTTAGAATTCAAATATTATTCCATTACGTAAGAATAAGTTGATAAATTGATAAATTCTTATTGGATATATATAGTATGAAGATAATAGTACAATTTAAATTGAAATGTAAATCTAAATAAAATTATTAAATACCAAATTTACAAATGTCTACAAAATGAAGGGCGTATATACAAAAACTAAATAAATTAATAAGACAAATAATATCTATCCTAAAGGTCAAACCCGTGAACAACGTAGACGTACAAATGTATATAATGCGGATAGAATATTTACCAAATCCACCAAACAAAGTAAAGAGACAAAAGTAATTCTCATAATTATAAAAAAGAAAAATTAAGAAAAATAAAATTCATATCCCCTTAAAAGCACGAGTTCGGGAAAAGCTTTCTATAGTCAAAATTAACATGTACTATGTTAAATATTTAATTTAAATTATAATCTATCCTAATCATACTTGTATCCTATTCTAATACCCCTTGCAATATCTATAGCTCAACAATTTAAACAAGGTTAATAAAATATATAAAACAGCTTCGTAGTATCGGTTTATTACATGAAGTATTACAAAAAAAAGAATTTTTTTTAAAAATTAGACAAAATACTCTCAAAAGTTTAAAATTACACAAAATAAAAAAAATAAAAATTTAGAACTTGGCAATAAAAGAGTAATTGTATGATATTCTTTCATTAAGATACATAAATATAATTTATAATTTAAGATTTACTATCCCTTTTTAGAATCTGAAAATAGTCAAGTTAATACTGGTAAAAATAGTAATAATAACAGATTAAAAATATCCAATTAAAGAATAAAAATTTAAAAAATATATGATAGATTAAAAATTAATACAATTGTATAAATTAAAGTAACTGCATATAATTTTACCAATATGTTAGAGCAGCAAAAATACATAAGTATCATTAAATGATAGAAGACTAAAACTAATAAAAGAATATAATATAATAGCTTAACATCAATTAATTATAATTTATAAATATTAATCCTTAATGGTAATAACATTTATAGGGTAAAAAAATATAAAGATTTATGTATGGAGAACTATTAGAAAATTTAGAGATATCATTCAAAAGAATCAAGCGGTTTTCAATTCAAATGGAATTCGGAACGTCCATGAATCACTTTAATTAACACTAACATAAGTTATATTTATCAAAGAAACACCGACTAAAGACCACCTGAAGAATATATTGAACAACTTTATTCCAATCAAAGAAACATTTTTCATGAAAGATAAAAGAAAAATTACTATGTCATGACTCTGAGTAAGTAAAAAATATAAATCGCCCTTTTTCTTTTTCTTATATAGTATCACAACTCTGCGTGTGACTTTATTTAGGGGTATAACTACTAACGGATGATCAATTCTTAAAGACATGATCAAAGATAATTATGTAATAGCACTATTAGAATTCAAGATCTCTAAATATGAAGGTAGTATATTTTATTACTAAAATTCTTATTAAAGACCACTAAATATAAAATTCACCTTATATTTGTCTTAAAATTATAGAGGAGATATGCATTTCATCGTAGTCAATAATATATATCAATCCAAAGATACAACCTAAAGTAATAAGATGATAGTAAGTAAACCAAACAAACATCCATATAACACCGTAAAGAAAAAATATTATATTTTAAAGCTAATATGCAGCGCTCTTTTAGAGTAAGTTGCCAACATAAAAGCATCTTCATTAAGGCTCTTTATATATGCAACAGAAATTTAGATTACTAATATATACAACAATTATAACATTTGAAAGATGTATGATCTTAGAAAACCCACTCTAAAATTCATACAATTAAACCTAAGAATAATTTACCAATATACAGACACACTATCGCACCTTTAAGGTAACAATAACTACCATTTGTAATAGAGTTGAGCATTGGTTCTATGTTTGCAAAGGCTGCAATAAGAAAGTGGATAAAGATGTTAATAATAAGTGCCCAAATGATAAATATTATAGAATCGCTGATGATGTAGTACCAATGTTAAGTGATATCCCTTCTTCATGAAATAAATATATCAATATTAAATATTAATATTATAATCTAAATCAAATTGACAATGAAAAATATAATATATTTAGTTCAAATCCTCATAGAAAATGACACAGACAGAGTAAAAGTAATATTATGACACAGTAAAAATTCTTATTGGATGCACAACAGAAGAATTCATTACAGATGAAAAAGAGGTAGCTCCTAACCTTATTTAAGTAATAAATTAAAAACACAAAAAATGTCATATATATAAAATTAGCATTTATTCTTATTAAAATAGGAAAAATCAAAGTCTGTATTATCAGAAGTTTGTGTTGAACATAAGAAATATATTCAACTTCTTTGTGAATTTAGACGAGAAGACAAAAGATGAATGAGCCCAAAGAAATATAACATGCTTCAGTCTCATATCACAGTCGATGTAGACGATGAAGACACTACTCTAGAATTGCCTAGGAAAAAGATAAAGATGAAGAATGATTGATCTTGACTCAATAAAAAATAAAATAGAAGCAACAAATGATAATGTTTTGTATATTGTTATAGAATAGTTCTATTTTTTTTAGTAAAATTGGGAATCTTTAGAAGAGATTTTCATAAACTACTTTTAGTGCTTGTTGTGCGTAGCGAAAATTTTGGCAGCACATCGGCGCAACAAGAGAGTATTGTAGGCGTCAAAAAATGCTAATAGATATCCAAATATGGAGAAGATCTTCCAAAAATCACATCATACTGTCTTAGAAAAAAAATCAAGACAGATATGAACTGTCTCGCCAGCGAGACATTGTTTACTGTCTCGCCAGCGAGTCAGATTTTGCTGTCTCGCCAGCGAGACAGTGTTTGCTATCTCGCCAGCGAGACAGTATTTGCTGTCTCGCCAGCGAGACAGTATTTGCATTTACTATCTCGCCGACGAGACAGTGTTTGCTGTCTCGCCAGCGAGACAGTGTTGAAATGGTTGAAACCGCCTTGATAACTACCCTACACGTGTCCATTAACTGCCAAGGGACGTGGGAAACAACGTGGACGAAAATCACGTGAATAACTGCCAAAATAACGGAGTTCGAAACGTGGGAAGGCAGTTACAGCGAGAAACTGCTAAGAATATTTGTTTTCCGAGACAATATTTACTGTCTCGCTGGGTGAGACAGCAAATTTACTGTCTCGCTGGGCGAGACGGCAAACACTGTCTCGGCCAGCGAGACAGTAAACACTGTCTCGCCGTACTAATTCTGTCTTTTGTTGAGTTTTGTTAGTTATGAACCCCAGAGGCTATAAATACCCCCCTAGGGTCATTTCTGACGGAGATCGAGCATTTGTTAGAGCAATCCAGAGCAGAGATTTGAGTTCTTGAAACAATTCCTTGAGTTCGAGCTTTGACTTGATCTTAAGAAGAACGACTATCTTACTTTGATAAGATCTTCGTTTCAAATTCTAACTTCGATAAACGAAGGAAGAATCAGCAACCCCTCTTCACGATCTGTGATTCGGTGGTCCACGAGCTAACGCGCTCCCGGCACAGGCAAAGTCCCACAAAAGTAGTAGTTGATAAACAACTATTGTGTTATTTTCTCAAAAGTTATAATTTTCGCTTTGTTGTGTAAAAGAAGTCTTATAAAAAGACTATCCTTTTGAATTTGTTGTAATCAAAAGAAGATATAATGAATTCGACAACAAAATAGACTTTTGACGAAAACAAACTGGCGACCACAGTGGGAGCCAGCGGCCTCGCTGCCGAGGCCGTGGTGTCGCAACCGATCAAGATCATTGTCACTGAGGAGATCGAATACGAGTTCGATCAAATAAAATTCGAGGAGTACATGTCATCCTCGTCTTCAAAATCTTCCTCGCCGCATAAGTGCAGGAAGATTTCTTCTTCCAAGAAAGTTTCCAAGTCTTCAGTTCCAATGAAGGCCGCAGGTGAAGGTTCCTGCTCGGTTGTTGTTAAGGAATCTCCCTGCAACATCTCTGCTCCAAGTGACTCCGCACCAGTTAAGGAGTCGCTGATGAATATCTCACCGGTGCTGACGAAGAGGGCTCATCAGAGACAACGCCAGCGCCGTGCTCGACAATTGGCTAAGGCCATGCAACAGACCGACGGGGTCCATTATTATGCGGACCTAAAGTCAAGGAACCAGAAGATGGTTCAGTTGCCTCAAAGGCAAAGTAATCACATTTCTGCCCAACTTACGACGGAGGAATGGACCCTCGTTAAAAGGGCCCGTTCAACACTAAAGGAACGGATACAAAGGCGTAAGGTGAAGGCCGCTCGTGCCCGCGCTCTTCGTCAACAAAAACAAGCAATCAAAGAGGAGTTGGTGTCTGAAAAGTCACCAAAGAACCGTAAGGTTTGGATGCCGAAGGCGCCGCGAGCATCTGTTCCGGGCCCGTCTACTGCATCACCAGTGAAGCCCTGGGTTAGCCCAGATTTATCCAAGTTCAAGATCACCATGGCAGATCGCCTTGGTCCCTCGGTTGACGATCGAGGCAAAACCCCGATCAAAGAAAATTCAAGTCCGGCGAATAAACCCTTAGTGGTTTCCTATACAGGGGGTCGTAAACACCCTCCTGTCAGGATTAATCCGGTCTATAATATCAGTTCATGATCGTTTAGGACCTATGAAGACTCCACACCCGCAAGGGGGTGTATTTAAAAATTTAACTTTGGATCGCCCAGAGGCGACGATTAGTTGGCCTGTGCATGTTAACAAAGTTCCCAGACAAAAGATAGGTTGTTCAAATCATAACAATGATGAGCTGTACTATCAAAATAACAACTCGAGAAAAAGAATTGTCCGAGGAGATGAGTCTCATTGTGCTTGCGAGAGACTCATTAAAACAGTATTGACGGAATGCAGTTGCTCAGAAGCAGGGGGAAACGTGTTTCCGTATTTCAAAGACTGTCTACAGAAACGCCAAAACCCAAAGTAAGGCGCTTCAACAAAAAGAAACCTGCAATTCAGCAAGATGAATTCCCTGAGGTCACTATTAACATGACCGGCAGAGGAAAACAGCATTTAGTCAACCCTGACCCTGATTTCTCTTCAGAAGGAAGAGTTGAGCGGGGTCTTTCTCAAAGAATGGCGTGGTTGCAACGAAGGGCCAACCGGCGCTGAGACTATAAAAGAATGCATGAAGGATTATCGTCGGATGAAGAATTGTCAGATACTTGTTCTGTCATTGCTTCAGACAGCACCACATCTAGTATTAGGCAAGCCAGAGAATCATTCGCCATCACACTAGATCAATTAGCTCAGATACTACAGGAAGCGTTGGCCAAACAACGCGAGGAGATCAGAGCTGAGATCAAAACTGAGATGGAGTTGACGATGCAACAAATGCGAGATTTGCAGGCTCAACAACATCAACCGGAGTCTAGCCAGAAGGCAGAGTCCAGTCAACGTAATGCTAGACCTGTGCATATAACTGTAGAAGATGGCAAAGAGGACGAGACTATCTTCGCTGATCCTCCTCCCTATAAAGACAATTCTGAAAGCGGTCCATCAAAATCGGCCACCCAACCTCCTTAAATCTACTTAAAGAAGGATGAGGAAGAAGACAAGAAGATGCAGGATCTTGAGAGCAAAGTCAATGCACTGATGACGGCCCAAGAAGTGAAGAAGATGGGCATTCCATACCCATACCCGTGGGAGTGGGATTTGATTCCTTATCCCCCAAAATTTAATTTGATTAACTTTACTCCTTTTGATGGCAGGGGTTCACCAACTCAGCACTTGATTTACTTTAAGTCACATCTCGGCGCGATATCAGGAAACGAAGCCCTGATAGTTCGGTCATTCGTAGGAACCCTCCGTGGGCCTACCTTCGATTGGTACCGACGCCTGAAACCCGGAAGCATCACTAGCTGGGGAGATATGGAAGAATTGTTCCTCACCAATTTCTTCGATGACGACACGGAGGTCTCCATTGGCACGTTGTTGGACGAAAAACAGAAGAATGGGGAGTCGGTTGACGTTTTTGTCAAACGGTTCCGGAACAAAATGGTGAATTGTCGAGATCCACTCACCGAAGAATTCATCTTACAGACATGTCACAATAACTTGTCATTAGATGTATTAGAGGTCATGGGAGTTGTACCCTCTAAAACTTGAAAGGAGTTGAAGGTTAGAGGTGAGCAAGCTGAACGGTTTCTCAAGAGAAGAAATCTGGAGAGGGGTCAGCCACCAGCTAACAATTAAAATCAAAAACAGAACTTCAATCCTCGAGGCAGAGGAAGGGGGTCCGTAGCCGCTGTGGACGCGCATCAAACATCACAACAGCCACCGCAACAACAACCACAACAGTCATCATTCCAGTTGGCGCCGAATCAAAATCAGCAGCCTCAGAAACAGTTTAAAGCTTCTGAACCCAGATTTCTGAAGGAATATTCATTCAAAGATGATGAAGTTCCAGTTATCTTCAAGTATTTGCTGGATAACAATAAGATCAAGCTTCCACCGGTCACAAACCAAGAAGAAGCGAAGAAGACCAACGACCCAAAATACTATGCATATCACAGGAGGGTCCACCATCCCACTAAGGCGTGTTATGTCTTGAAAGACAAAATACAAACCTTAATTGATGTTGGTATTGTGACGCCGAAGCCAAAGGAGAAGAAGGTGGGCGCAAACGTAGTCTCTATTAGCTTCGGATAGGTTCCTTTGTCCTGGTTGCAAGCCGAACCAGTGTCAAAGGTTAATATGCAAACCATCAACGATGACCCTCATGGACAGCGCCAAAAAGGACTAGTGTCACACACGACCCCTAACGGCGAAATCCTTTGGGTTCATCCAGATTTGTTTGAAGATGAACAGTGGACAACATCCACGTCGAAGAAGAAGTTAAAAAGCAAAGGAAAAGAGAAGTCCTGTTACGGAACCTCGGTGATTCCTGAGAAAGACGACGAGGAAATAGCAGCTTTACCACTTTCTGATGAAGAGCAGGAAGTTTTCGCTACAAGGGGTGGAAACGAATACTATTACCAGTATCCTGAAACTTCTAATTCAAACGGTAAAACTCTTGCAGAACTGGGGGTAGTTACGACCCCACCCATAGTAACCGAGAAACCTCAGAAAGTTGTTAAGCAGAAAGAGAAGGAACCTCAACCCAAAGAAGTTTAACTTCCGAAGCAGCCTCATTTCAATCGACCTATTGGACGAGACAAACCGGAAAGCTCGAATACTCCATACCGCTTTGACGTCATGACTCAGTTAGCTAATATCCCAGCAAGGATCACGCTATACGAGTTGTTGCGCCTCTCGAAAGAGACCAGGGAAGCTTTACAAGAAGCCTTGGCTGATTCTGAAGTATTCCTCACTCAGATCAAGCCAACTCCTGAAGAGCCAGAGTCGTCGGTGCAGCATTGCAATCTGGCAGCCACCAAATTTTCTTGCATAGCTTTCACAAAAGAAGATATGCAAGTCAGGAATTCGAAGCATAATAGACCGTTATATTTTACGGGATATATCGGTTCGAGCATTGTCAACCGGATTCAAGTCGATCCGGGTTCCGCCGTTAGCATCATGCCACTTCGGTTGATGTACCACCTCGGAATTCCCTCCAGCAAGTTAGCATCCACAGGAACGGTTATTTATGGATTCAATACTAGCGGATCAAGACCGTTGGGAAAAATCCGGGTGAAGTGTCAACTCGAAGATTTGAAATCTGAAGTCACCTGCTATGTGATCGATGCGGAGACTTCCTATAATTTACTGTTGGGTCGCCCATGGATCCACGGTAATCTTATAGTTCCCTCCGCCCTCCATCAGTGTTTGAAATATGTCGACACTAGTGACGAGGTCAAGACGGTGGTCGTGGATAAGCAACCATTCAAGGGGTTAGAAAATTACTTTACTGACTCCCTTCTTTATGGTGCTGAGTCCGATACTGAACCATCAGCCCATGGCACGGATAGCGAAGAAGAAGCTGATACCGAAGCCGAGCTCGATTATAGTGAAGGTCTTGTACTAAATGACATTGAACCTCTTGTAATCGATCTTGACGGTGATGAATCGTTGGACGAAAGTTGTAACTGGCAACTTGCAGATGAGGTAATAAATAATGATTTAGAGTACTCACCTTGTCTTGATAATGTAATGCAGGAATTGTATGACAATCCTAATCTACACATGCCACTTCGCTCGTCTTGCACGACGACGAAATATCTGCAAAATTCAGCCGGGACAACGGTGATCCTACCCGCAAAGACAGGGGGTGAGAAAGAAATAATCTTTGGAAAAGGGGATCCATCTCCAACTCCTGATCTTTTCTTGGACAGCAACTCGGATGAGGAAGTACCGGGGCAACATTTCTCTCGGTATAGTTCACAAGCAAATGGTTACATGAGAAGGCAAGGATATAACCTCGAGCTCGGTGAGGGTCTTTATTTTGGTCAAGGTGTTAGGGTTCCACCCCGTTCTACCTATGTACCAAAAGGAAAACCGGATAATTATTACACTCAGAAAAGAGGTCTAGGTTATGCTTCGTCATCTGATGACGAATATTGCCAACAGATCATTAGCCAGCTGAGAAATGAGAGCGGGCATTCATCCGATACTTCAATGTGGGACTCTGACGTGAGCATTGGAGAGAGATTCAAAGCTTTAATGTCGAACATGGCGACAGTTGATCCTTCCACAACCGAAGAAGATGACCAGTTGCCTATTTGGGAAGATCCTTGGATGCATTTTATGAATATCTAATACGGCGATCGATTCGAGCAAAGAGAACCTCCAACTGAAGATAAAGTAATCCAAGTTAATATGGGTGACGAAACTAATCCGAAACCTATATTTATCAGCGGTGATCTTCCACCGGATGAAAAGGAGGAACTAATCGCCCTCGTTAGAGAGTATATCGACGTTTTCGCTTGAAATTACGAAGATATGCCCGGACTCGATCCAAATGTAGCAATGCACATCCTTAATATAAAAATCGGATGCTAAACCTGTCAAGCAACAACAAAGACGGTTTCGTCCGTAAATTATGGAGGTAATAGAAGCTGAAGTCAAGAAGTTAATCGATTCAGGTTTTGTCAGAGAAGAACAACACCCTGATTGGTTAGCCAATATCGTTCCAGTTCTTAAGAAGAATGGGAAAATCAGAATTTGTATTGACTTCAGAGATCTGAATACCGCCTGTCCTAAAGACGATTTTCCTCTACCCATTACAGACGTCATCATTGACAATACGTGCGGGTTTGAGAGAATGTCATTTATGGATGGATTTTTGGGATATAATCAGATCAAGATGCATCCAGACGACGAAAAGCATACAGCATTCAGAACACCCCTTGGTGTCTTTTGTTACACTGTCATGCCGTTCGGGTTGAAGAACGCCGGTGCTACGTACCAACGAGCCATGACAAAGATCTTTCAAGAACACCTTCGGAAGACCGTCGAGTGCTACGTTGATGACCTGGTCGTTAAGAGTCGTGATAAAAATGACCACATTAAAGATCTGAAAACGATGTTCGATCTTATGAGGAGCCATCAGCTAAAAATGAACCCGACTAAATCCTTCCTCGGAATGTCGAGTGGTAAATTTCTTGGATTCATCGTCACCACAAAAGGTATTCATATCGATCCTGATAAAGTGAAGGCGATTCATGAATTGCAACCTCCGAGAAATCTTAAAGAACTCAGAGGATTGCAGGGTCGATTGGCATATATCCGTCGGTTTATCTCAAACCTGTCCGGAAAATATCAACCGTTCTCTAAACTCACAAAAAAGGGCGTGTCGTTCATTTGGGATGAAGCATGTCAGAAGGCGTTCGAAGATATTAAAACATATCTGGCGAACCCACCCATTCTCGTTGCACCGAAACCGGGCAGACCGTTTTTGATTTATGTCAAAGCGACGAGCCATTCGTTAAGTGCATTACTTGCACAAGACGACGATAACGGTTACGAGCAAGCAGTATATTACCTGAGTCACACACTGGTAGGAGCTGAATCTCGTTATCCAATGATCGAGAAGGAATGTCTTGCCTTGGTATTCGCAATCCAGAAAATGCGATATTATTTAGTTAGACAGACAATTTATGTCATTTCCAACATAAACCCTATCCGAGTCTTCATGACCCAGCCGACATCCATGAATTGGCGTTTAGCTAGATGGGCTTTACTCTTATCACAATACGACTTGTACTTCAAGCAACAAAAATCAGTTAAAGAACGAGCTATTTGCGATCTTCTGGCGGAAAATCCTACGAAGGATGTGGTCGAATTATACGACGATCTGCCAGATGAAACTCACGAAGTTAATACTACCTCACATCAACAAGTGTGGCAGTTATATTTCGATGGGGCGTCCCACGCAACCAACGTGGCGAGTGCACCCGGATGTTCTAGAGTCTTCTCAGGAGTGGGGGTCGTTTTAGTTTCCCCGGAAAAGCATGTCTTGCCAAGAGCATATTCACTGACCGAACCATGCTCTAATAATGTGGCCGAGTATAATGCATTGATAATCGGACTCAATTTTGCCAAAGAGCTGGGGGTCGAATACCTTGAAGCTTTTAGGGATTCTCAATTGGTAATTAATCAAATACGAGGAGAGTATGAAGTCAGAAATCGAGACCTGATTCCATTCCACCAGGTGGCCATTGAGATGGCAAACTCGTTTGAAGGATTTTTCATCGAGTACGTTCCACGTCTCCAAAACGCATATGCAGATGCATTGGCGGCATTGTCGGTATCCTTGGCTCAACCTCCCGAGACGGAGTAATTAATTACAATGAGGACCCACCAGCTTATTGTTCCAATCTACGATCCGAGTTTTAAAGAAGCATACTCAACAAGAGTTGAGCCCGAAGTTCGAGATTGGCGTTTTCCCATTATCGACTACGTCCTACATGGTATATTGCCTGAAGATGTAAGAGAAAGGGAATCGATTCGGCGAAGAGCACCGAGATTTTACAACAACGCCACAGCGCAAATGTTGTATCGACGATCATACGATGGTCTTTTACTCCGTTGTCTATCTGGCAAAGAAGCGGAACAAGCACTTAAAGAGGCGCATGATGGAATATGCGGTGCACATCAACCCGGTCCTAAACTCTGCGACCGACTTAGAAGAATCAGGTATTATTGGCCAACTATGGTAAAAGACGCAGTCGACTACGCACGACGATGTGAAGTGTGTCAGTTACACGCAAATTATATGCACCAGCCTCCTGAGTGTTTACACCCATCGGCAACATCATGGCCATTCGAAACTTAGGGCATGGATATCGTAGGTCCTATTTTCCCACCTTCGGTTAAAGGGGACCGTTTTATTTTGGCAATCACCGATTATTTCTCAAAATGGGCAGAAGCAGTTCCACTTAGAGAAGTAAAGACGAGTGATGTTATTAAGTTTATCAAACACCATATCATATATCGGTATGGTGTTCCAAGACAAATAGTACATGATAATGGTCCTCAATTTGTCAGCAACGCATTCATCAAATTCTGCGGTAAATTCGGGATTAAGAACGTTTCATCGACAGCTTATAATCCCACAGCTAACGGATTGGCCGAAGCTTTTAACAAGACAATCATCAAAATTCTGGCAAAATTGGTAAAAACCAATAAACGAGATTGGGACGACAAACTCGGTGAAGCCCTATGGGCTTATCGCACAACTGTCCGTACGCCAACCGGAACAACCCCATATGCCTTAACATATGGATCTGAAGCTGTTCTGCCATTGGAAATACAGATTCCTTCCCTCCGTGTCGCTCTCGCAACGGGAATGACGACGGAAGAACATCATCAGAAACGTCTCGAAGAGTTAGAGATGTTAGATGAAAAGCGCTTGGAAGCTCAACAACAGATCGAGTTTTATCAAGCTAGAATCTCTCGGGCTTTTGATAAAAGGGTCCGACGACGAAGTTTTAAAGAAGGAGATCTGGTTCTTGCTGTTCGAAGACCTATGATTCTCACCTCCAAAAAGAAAGGAAAATTTGAACCTAAATGGGAAGGGCCGTTTGTGATAGAAACAGTCTATT
>BQKN01063364.1:0-17735 GCA_022839385.1 Asparagus kiusianus
CCAAGCAATGTGGGACTAAAACCCACTACAATACACTATTATCAACATTTATTTTAAAGCAAGGTCACATATTATTATCATGTAGATTTTGATTTCTAATTTCTATTTGACAACTACGAATTATATATTATATTTGCTTTCATTATGAATGAACAGGTTAATAATGTACTTATGTATTTGAAATAACTTTTAAGTTAATTTATCTATGACTGGGGGAAATTATTGCTCCCATTAGTTGCCAACAAATTTCACCTTCAACACAGGGCCGTACCTAGGAATTTTAGGGCCCAAGGCGAAATATTGGATGAGGCCTAAGTGATACAACTCATAATACATTTTATCTCATTCGTCTCACCTTTTGAGCTGCAAAATTACTAATTAAAGTTTTATATTCAATATTTTCTAACATATTATTTTCGATAGATAATATTGCTAAACCATTCAATCTATCTTGTAACATGGTCGATCTTAAATAAGATTTTAGTAATTTTAATTTTAAAAAACTTCTTTCAGCGGAAGCAACTGTTACGGGTATAGTCAATAGTACACGATAAGCAATACAAGTATTTGGAAAAGAATCTACCACTTTATATAGTTCAACACTTCAATTGGACTATTAATCTTTATTTTTAAAATTTCCCTAAGCACTCTCAATTCTAAAAACAAATTAAGTCCATTAATATCTAAATGTTCATCATGTTTTAGTGCATTTTCGAGATTAAGACAATATGCTTTCAATTCAATATAACCTAAAGCTTTTAATTTTTTCAAATCAAACAAAAAACCAAAATTTTTTTTCATACGTTTTAAATTGTTCAAACCTACTTTCAATTGAGCCAAGCGATTTATCAACTATGTATAAGAAATATTCAATACGAAAGATTCTTCAGCGTTAAATGTTGTTTCATTACCAATATTTTTATCAAATTATTTTTTTCGATGAATTTTACGTTTTTCACGAAATATAGGTTGTACGTCCATTTCATTAGCAAGTTCTTTAGTTGAATTCAAAGCACACATAAAAGCATTTTGTCTATAATTTTCTAAATATACAATAAGACCTTTTAATTGATCTATGGCAATATCAATATGCATATCTTTAGATTGTAAGATTTTACTAACTGAATTAACAGCAAACAATATGTCATACCAAATATTCATAGCTACTAAGAATTCAAAATTTTCAATCTCATAAGTTGCTAAGCTATTAGCTTCACTTTTTATCTTTAGATCTTCACTTTTTAAATAGGGTTAGGTTTATGCTTAAGTAACTAAGTTACATATATTATATATATGGGTGGGTGGGCCTTATCCAACTTGGGGCCCAAGGCAAAGGCCTTAGTTGCCTTATGCTAGGGCCGGCCCTGCTTCAACACGGGACGTTAGCAGGCTAATATATTATATAATTTGGATTAGTAACAATTAGGTTGTAAGTGTGACTTATGCTCAAAATTGCGTAAGTTAAAAGTTATAACTAGAGGGCATTTACAATTGTAGTTGCAGCTGTATCATATAGTTGTTGCCATAAAACAAATATTTGCTGCGGGATAAAAATGTTCTTATTACATCATTGCATGTAACAAGTGTTACGACCCCTTCAGGTAAGCGCGCAGCTGAAACTTCAATGCAAGCAATTAAATTTTCAAGGGAACTAAAATAATGATTAGTACAAATTGTAAAAAAAATTCAGCGGACATTAAAATTGTAGAGTGATGTTGAAGAGCTATTTATATTATTATTTTAACAGCATATCAACCAACCAATATCCCATCCCAACAGATACTGAGGATCAGGTTTTTATACATGGAGTGGATTGAACCACCAAATAATAAGGCTCACTTTGGTTTAAATAATTGGGTGCAAATTATAGTTTATGTACATATCCGAAGATACATAGAGTAAACTTCCAAAAGAGGTTGAAAAAACTACAGGGAAAATCAATAAAACATGTGATCATCTCATCGATTACAAGAAGTAAAATGCTAAGGGGCTGTTTGGTTGGTATTTTTTACCATTGTTTCCCTGTCAAAACTGACAAAAGCTGTCAGTTTTGGAAGCTTTACTTGCAAAAACGCACATTTTTTAACGTTTTTGCAAGTAAAGCTGTCAAAACTGACAGTTTTTGTTAGTTTTGGCAGGGAAACCCAAACAAAAAAAAGCCAACCAAACAACCCCTAAGTGTACTATTCGATCTCTTATACTCATTTGGTATTCTCATTCAGAAAAAAAAGGAACATGAAGAGTCATCATAAAAAAAATTGTAGTGCCTATTGGAATAGGTTGCAACAAAACAAAACTAAAGTCTAAGTATGAAAGATAATCACGCGGATAACAACAAAATATAATTTCTACCTTACGCCAAGCAACACGTGGCATCATGCTTGACGCAATTGTGACCGCTTCTCGTAACTCAATAATTCCCGTTGCCCTCTTCTGCCCATCAAAGAAACTGTCAAATATCTATCCAAACCGGAAGCAGAACTTGCAGCCACAAATCATGGAACCTTGGATCATCCTCCTCCTCCTCCTCTCCCTCACCCTCACCCTCTCCCTCCCCTTCCTCCTCTCGAAACTCAAAACGAAAGCTCCCTCCCTCCCTCCGGGGCCATCAGCCATAGCTTTCTTCGCTAAGAACATAATCTTCCATAAGAAATCTTTGTTCCAGCTCGAACAAGTCATCCACGAGCTCCACAAAACCTACGGGCCCATCATCTCCCTGCGAACTCCCCCCCATCCCACTATCTTCATCGAGGACCGCGACATCGCCCACCGAGCTCTGGTTCAGCTCGGTCCGGCCATTGCAGACCGCCCGCCCGTTAAGGAGCCTAACTTATACCTAACCTGCGACGGACATGACATAAGCTCAGCGCCCTATGGTTCTCTATGGCGCTTGCTCCGACGCAATCTCGCCTCGGAGATGCTTCATCCCTCTCGCGTCAAGAACTTCGCCGCCGCACGTAGCTGGGCCTCCAAACTACTCGTCAACAGGCTGGCCAGTACTCGAGAAGGAGAGGGTGTAGTCGTACTCAGAGAGAAGTTGAGCTTCGCCATGTTTTGCTTGCTGGTTGCCTTGTGTTTCGGAGAGAAACTCGGCGAAGAGCAGATTAAAGAGATACGGGATATCCAGTATTCTCTGCTGCTGCTCTTCACGAGGTTCAACTTCTTCGGTTTCCTCCCGAGGGTCGCCAAGGTTGTTTTCCGCAAGAAGTGGGACAAGATTGTAGGGATTAGGAGGAGGCAGGCGGAGATCTTCACCCCTCTGATAAGGGCGCGGAAAGAAGGGAATTCGAAGCTCAAGGGGATTAATAAATTAGGAGATGGTGATCAAATATTTGTCCCGTACTGTTACGTGGACTCCCTTCTCGACGTGGAGATCCCCGAAGAGGGAGGAAGGAAGCTAAGCGAGGAAGAGGTCGTGAACCTGTGCCACGAGCTTCTCAGCGGAGGTACCGATACGACGTCGAATGGATTGGAGTGGATCATGGCCGAGGTAGTGAAGAACCAGGAAATACAGAAGAAGCTAGCAGAGGAGGTCGGGAGGGCGGTACCCGCGAGCGAGGACGAGATTAAGGAGGAGGACTTGAAGAAGATGCCGTACCTAAAGGCGGTGATCATGGAGGGGCTGAGGCGACACCCGCCAGGCCACTTTGTACTGCCGCATAGAGCGTCGCAGGATGTGGAGCTGAACAAGTATCTGATACCCAGAGGATCAGAGGTGCACGTCAACGTCGCGCGGTTGGGGTGGGATGAGAGAGTGTGGGAGGACCCGATGGATTTCAGACCGGAGAGGTTTATGAGAGGCGGTGATTTCTCCGGTGAAGTGGTGGATGTGACGGGGAGCAGGGAGATCAAGATGGCGCCCTTCGGAGCGGGAAGGAGGATTTGTCCGGGCTATGGGCTTGCCATACTGCATTTGGAGTATTTTCTGGCGAATTTGGTGAGGGAGTTTGAATGGAAGGCGGTGGAAGGGGAGGAGATTGATTTGTCAGAAGAGTTCGAGTTCACGGTCATGATGAAGAAGCCTCTGCGTGCTCGAATTTTCCCTCGAGGGAGCAATTAAGCTGTAGATGTACTGTAGGAATCGCTGGTGGTTTCTGTTGGCCATTTCCCCTTGAGTAGATTCAGGAACGGTTATGTCAATTCTGTTTTTATCGTTTCTTGCTTAGAACAGGATTTGGTGACCCGGGACTTTCTGCTGTCAGTCCCGCTCCTTTGCCTGCTGAGTTGCCTCAGAGGCAAACATGTTGGAAAAAAATCAAATAAACTTAAATTAGCATGTAAATTAAATTCGAATAAAAATAAATAATTAAATCTGGTCTGATCGGGAGCAGTCGTGTATTCACTGTCCTAGAAGATTGAGGACCCGCCTATCATCCTGGCGCAGATGATCCCCTCTCCCCTAGCGGTAAAAACCCCCGGAATCGGCCGACCTCTGTACTCGGGCGAGAGTACAGAGCTTCTGCTCAGATGAAGAAAGTTGCCCAAAACAAAACCAATACTATGAAGAAATAATATGAAGAGGAGAGAAGAGACTTGTTGTTTTTCCGAGAATGTGAAGGGCTGCTTATATAGGGGTCTTAGAGAGCCGTTACAAATCCTAGCAATCAATACAGTAACGTACGCCATAATGTTGACAGTTACGCAATAAACCCGTAATTAATACGGTAACGTTCGCCATAATTATATAGCCATTATGCACGTATTAATTGCCGAGGAAAATAAAATATGTAAAACATGTTAAATTGCCTTTTCTTTAATAAAATATCCAACACCCCCCCAAAAAAGGCAATATTAACTGAAAACTCAGTAACCAATAACCAATAAATAAATCAAGAAATCATAAAACAAATATAGGTTGGGCAACCTTTCGTTTCGTGAATTCGGGAGAGGTAGCTTCCGGTTTTGAACCTTTTCTTAGTGAGTTCATCGCCATCTGAGGGACATAATGGACTAGGCCTTGAATTAGGCTCCTTTAATCAGGTATTGATGAAAACACACACAATACGCTTTATCTATTGAGCAAAGCGGGTTGAGCGTTAAAGGCCATGCTCACAATAAACCGACTCATGAGAGTTTCTAGGGGTTAGCACAGCTCCCCCTAACCGAGGTCATCACGGTTCTTCTCACGTAGGTAAGTCCTCAAAGGGTACTACAGCTGTTTATTTAATACCCCCCATAATACACACGTTGGACTTATTAAAAGTAATACTCAGCCTAGCCAGCTGTATCATAAGAGCATCGTCATCATAGAGAAGGGGTAGTAGCACAAGCTACATAGTGATATATGAATATATCTGGGTCGATGCTCCACGAGTGTCACTAGTCCAGCTTGTTTCTACCACATTGAACCAACATTGGGACTACGTCTCCAAATAAGGGTTGGGTTGCCGCTGTCAGTGACCTCATCTATGGGCTTAACCCCATCTCCCTCGATGAATCCAGAACCACACTCCTGGATAGACCCTTTGTCAAAGGGTCAGCAAGATTCTTTTCACAGACTTTACAAAGTCTAGAATCATAACTTTTTCTAGCAGGTGTTGTATTTATTTATCAAGTTCTTATTTTGTAATTAGTCCATCATATTGTTTAAAATTGACATTAGGTCATGGTCTATGATCATAAAAGATCATAGTCTATGTCTGAAGATGTAAACACATAGTGTTTGTGCAGATTAGGATTTGACCTTAATATCTGAACATTTCAAACTAATGTGGAACTAAAATTCTGCAGTTATGCATATGCACATACATGAATGAAATTAATAATAGATACATGCAGAGCATTCAAGAGAACAATATATTTCATACTTCATAATTCATATGCATAAAATTTTTAAAATTCTTCTATTATAAGAGGTTGCAAATTGGTTGCCTACAAAGGAGACCTTCCAAATTTAAATCGGTTGCCTACAAATGAGACCTTCCAAATTTAAATTAGTTGTCTACAAAAGAGACCTTCCAAATTTATGTTGCCATTTTCTAGTACCACCTCTTATACAAATAATAATAATAATAAAATTATTATTTGTACATACGTGCTTTAAGTTTTACAAGTGCATTCTTGCATAAAACTTTGTAATTAATCATGTAACAAATGCAAGTTATCTAAAAGGACATATGAACATTTATTGCAATATCCATCATAACGCAATAAAAGAGATGAACTTTGCATTTGAAGATTTGAAATATAATCCACCATATAAAATAGAATATAAAAAAAATGCACCTCTTTGATTTGGTTCGCTCATATATTGATCATTTATCATTAGATAATATATGATGCAAGAAGCGTAATTAAATAAATGCAGATGAATTTTTTTTCATAATTCTGGTTCTCTTATTCCAAACCAAAAACTCCTAAAGTGAAAAGATTAAAGTTTTACCCGGGTAGTTAGCCAGGTAAGGATAGTAATAGAGGTTGATCAAAGATCAATTAAGTACCTCGTTCCTTGCAGAGCACGTTACGCAACCCCTAAACCTTGTCTTAGACACCAACTAATCCAAGAAAACTTGAATCGGTTCACTCAATGAGTTTTTGTTCCTTAACAGTATATGTGAATAGTAACTTCAAAAAAAAATATTTCCTACAAACATTTAATTCGAATATAGAATTTGTAGGGGTAAAACCGAGAATTCGTATAATTTGTTGTTTCCCTGACTCTTCCAATGAACAGTAACTTTGGATATAATTTTTTTCACCGGATTTAAATCAAAAGCTATAAACTTCTCAATCTTCTAGATTGTTGAAAAAATCAAATAAACTTAAATTAGCATGTAAATTAAATTCGAATAAAAATAAATAATTAAATCTGGCTTGATCGGGAGCAGTCATGTATTCATTGCCCTAGAAGATTGAGGACCCGCCTATCGCCCTGGTGCAGATGATCCCCTCTCCCCTAGCGGTAAAAACCCCAGAATCGGTCGACCTCTGTACTCGGGCGAGAGTACAGAGCTTCTGCTCAGATGAAGAAAGTTGCCCAAAAACAAAACCAATACTATGAAGAAATAATATGAAGAGGAGAGAAGAGACTTGTTATTTTTCTTGTTGTTTTTCCGAGAATGTGAAGGGCTGCTTATATAGGGGTCTTAGAGAGCCGTTACAAATCCTAGCAATCAATACAGTAACGTACACCATAATGTTGACCGTTACGCAATAAACCCGTAATTAATACGGTAACGTTCGCCATAATTATATAGCCATTATGCACGTATTAATTGCCGAGGAAAATAAAATATGTAAAACATGTTAAATTGCCTTTTCTTTAATAAAATATCCAACAAAATATTATTCGGATAATACGGGATAAAAATGATCATGTGATACAATATCTCAAATTATTAAGGGCAAAATGTTGTTCCCATTATCAAACAAATATTCCCAACTGTAGAACAAAGATAGAATCATCCTGCGCTTAAATGCACCATATATCGGCTTTTTTTGCTTATAAACCCAAAGACTTACCCTCATTATTGTTAAGGGCTTTTTGTTTTTAGGCACTGTTATAAATAGCGGTAAATAGCCCCGTAATAGCGGCGCTAATAGCGTTAGCAGTCCCTTCCCGCGACGCTATCGTCCGCTACGCTATCGCGCAATAACGGTGACATATTGCGGAATATGTCTGTTTGCAAAAACGGTTAATAGTGTGTCATAACGGTAAATAGTGAGCGATTGCATTCGAAATTTGCTTTTTGACTGCTATTTAAAAACGGTTTGAGGCTTATTTTTTTTAAAATCAACCCTTGACCATTGCATTCCACCGTCTCCTGTGATTTTCAGCATACTCCCGCCACCTCTCATAGCCTCTAAAACCTACCTTGATACTTCTTCTCACCTCCTTCACCGTGAGCTCCTATTAGGGCAATCCTGTCACCGCTAAGCTTTTTTTCTCAAAGACGCCGACTTTTTGACTCCTCCAATCATCTTCGATAATACGTAATGGTTACACATCTATTTCATGTTTAGGATCTCTTTAAATCATCCAATATGTACTTTTAGATTTCTTAGATTTTTTTTATTTTTATTTTTTAGTATTTATACATATCTAAATTAGACTGTTATTTGACTTCGTGCTTTTTACCGCTATTTTACCGCAATAGCTCGAAATAGTCTTAGCGATGCCTCACCGCTACGCAACGCTATCCGCTATCGATAACCTTGATTGTAAATTCCATTATCGATGTTTGATGGGGGATCAGCTATCTACAGTGATTTTTAGACAACCTACAAGAACAACAAAAAATTCTGATGAATTGTAAAATAACCACCTAAAAATACACTCACATTTTTTCATAACTACACCCAGTACTCTCCTCTCTAACATCCCATTATAATAACTTCCCCCACCTAAAATACTCCACGTTTTTTCATGGTATAACGTTAAGGCTCGGTGTTCTTCGCCCACATCGAACTCCCCTCTTTCTCTCTCTATTTCTCTTCCTTCCCCAAAATCAAAATCAATCTTGTGCTAAAATTAGGGTGTTTTCCTAGGGTTTTAGTACCGGGGAGCGGAGATCTCTCACGTCATGGCCACTCGCCCCTCTCCTCTCCTGTGCCTCGCTCTCCTCTTCCTCATCGCCGCTGCTACGGCTGATGACGTTTCGCGCGACAAAGATGAAGGCACCCCCAAAATCCCCGGCTGCAGCAACAAGATCTAGTTGGCAAGTCCAATTTAAGAACTAAAGAAGTCCGATGCTTATTGGATTTTGAAATCAAACCTTAGCCCTAATCCTAGACCGCCGGGAACTGTCTCAGTCCTCCTTTTCTGTAGTTAGCTCTTCGATCAACCACCATGCGCTGATTGGAGCCTTCCTCTTCAACGTCGATGATAAAATCAAAAACCCTACAATTTCCCCATTTCTATGACTTATTTTATGTGACCAGGGTTTTTCTCTGTTTCGAAGGTACGTGTGAAGCATGAAGAAGTTGAGGGAAATGGGATAATCCAGGTACATTATGATTTTATTTCTAATTTAACTTATATTTTTTGTGCTCTTAACTGAAAATATTTTGACTATTAGTTTCTATGGATTACTGGAGCAAGCAGTGGAATTGGCAAGACCAAGAAAATTTTCCTTAAAGTTTCTTAGAGCCCCAAATTATGAGCCAATCACACTTATTTATTTTTACACTTATTATATTTACTTTTGTTATTAGCTTACTACAATATTTTTTTATTTATTAGGGCATTTTCACTGCTTATGTACTAATTTTGTGCATATCCAAGCTCATTTGCATAAGTTTGGTTTTCAAAATAACCTAATGCTAATAAATAGTGACAGATACTCTTGCATTAAAAAATGGATTCAAGTGATTTTTCTTTTGTTCATGGAGTGTTTAGGTGAGTTGTTACTGCTTTTTGGGATCACAATGCATCAGGGTAATTTCGCACTTTATATCGTTATGTTGTTATAGTCGCTTCTTCTTTGTCATTCTTGGTGTTTTTCATCTTCTTTTCCCGCTTTGTATTTCTTCTATATAGTCAAAATAAACAACCTGTGATTTGTAAGCAAGATTGTAGCCATTGATATTAACCAAGGGCTCTTCGTGTTGGTTGATAGTTATAAGCTTTTTCTAGAAGTATGGTATGTAACCTATCAAAATATAAATATTGTAGCTCACTAGCTCCATTGTTGCCTTTTTTAGAGAAGTTTTGGAGAAATAGTATTTTTTCTAATTGTAATCTTTAGAATTTAGTGTTTGAGACACCTTGATGGTAAGTCTTTCACTTGAACTTTGGTCCATCATGTATTTATTATTACTTAAATAATAATAATATAGTTGAATCTCAGAGTATTGGGGTTATAATCTATTTGTATACTGATGCACCTTTTCCTATTTTTAATTATGGTAAATAAGATGTAAAAAAAATCATAATATTACAATTACTAAATATCTTTAACTTAAAAACTAAATGTTTTCATGTGTTTTCTTTTGTCCATACTCTTATTATGTTTGTCAGTTGGTATCTTCACAAATGTTTAATCAATATTTATAAACATATCATCAAATTTTATACTAACTTTGCACTTAATTCATGTTAATTCATGTTAATTATAGTTTTATTGTAGGGATGAGCTGGCTATGATTAGCCATTGCTGTCGAGAAAATCAAGATGTGATGACTACTATAGGTAACCTTTTAGTTTTTCATATCTAAAGATTTCCTTTTAAGTTATGATATGTTGATTTGTTGAGATTTTATTTTAGTTTTAGGGAAATCATATTTATGTGGTTATAGGATTTGATTCAATCAAACCGTACAAACGAGAAAAACTTGCTAGCGATAAGATTTGAACCTTATGCGGTCAGATACTTTTCTAGGGCTTATTTTTGCTGTTCATGTTTGATTTAGATCAATTTTTTTCTATTTATGTTTGATTTTGATCAGTGTTTGATTCGTCATTTAAGGATTTCGACTATAATTTTTTTTATTGGGCCTCTTTATCTTTATACTTTTTTTGCTAGCTATTTCTTGGTTTTCAAACTTACCACTGTATTATGATTACTTCTCCCTTAATTAATTCTTAAATGACTATATATTTATAGTTTAATTTTATTAAATATAGCTTTTGGGTTCACTGATTAGTGATTAGATTGTGGAATTGCATTTAGGTAGCTGATTTGAACAAAATAAATTTTATGTGGTTTAGTGAAAATATAAAGCCCTTTGTAGGTCATAATACAAATTTTATATGGTTTACTACAAATTAGATTGGTGATGTAAATTTCTTTTAAGAACCAAAGTTGAAGGATTATTATCATGATAATGTTGAAGAGAATTTGAAATAAGTGAGTCCATGGGAGAGTAAAAGAGTCCATATGAGATTTTGTAATTTTCAATTTATAGTACATCTTTTAGATAGTATAGTTGTGTTCAGTACTACGCAGAAACGGATATGATTCTATCCAGTTTGGTAGAGGTATGTTTCTTCTCTGCGGGTAGCTCTTAATGATGCTCATGTTTAGGATATGTGTTTCTTCTTTTATGGTGACTATAAGGATGATTGTCTAAACCGAGCTCAATATGGCTGCTTTTGCCTAATTTTGGTGTGTTGAATTCCATGCTTCTAATATATAGTTGATTTCAAAGGGGATTTATGTGTTTTTGTCTGGTTATTTTTCCCTTCTACGGGATCTACAAGTAATGAATCTTTTTTTATTAATAAAATCCATTGTTTAATACTATTATATGGAACAATTAATTTGAGTCAAAACATATTGGATAATATCACAAAGAGCCCTTGGTTAATATTAATGGCTACAATCAAGTTGTGAAAACCTTTTAGAAATTGTGCTTTGCACGGGTCTAAATACTATATATATACATCAAGTTGTGAAAATCTCTTTAAGATGCTTCTCTTGGATTCTTTCTTATGCTCTGAATGCTAATTTTGTTTCTAATTCAATCAAATATGCTATCCAAGATGCATCATGCAACATGTTGGTTTTTTCTTCATTTCATTTCAACTGATTCGTAATCCATTTTATTTCTAATGTTAGTGCATGTTACTATTACAGATAACTCCTCTGTCAGTTTGGCATGGCAAAAGTTATCGTTCTCTTGGTTTTCGGTTTGGTAAAATATGCTATATTAGGTAATTCAATTATCGACCTCTATTGTACCAATTTATTTTATGCTGCATTATTGCCTGGCTGAATGTATTCCTCTATGCAGTGATGTTAGTGATATATCAGAAGAAACTTATGTGCTCCTCAAAGAATGTGAACTCCTTATAATGGTGCTCTAAGCTTTTTGCTTCAGAAGTTTGATTCAAGAGATGGTATTAGATATACCTGCATTTAGTTTTTCTGTTAATACTTACGGTGCTTATTATCTTAAAATATCTTCAGAACGCACTGCGACCTAATCATTCTTCATCAACACATTTTGGACTCCCACAGGTTAATCCCTTTACTACTTGTATTTTCTTGCTCAGTTGATTGAATATAATTGAAAATTTTCCATTATCATTATTTTCTCTATCAGGTTTTGGAGGAAGTTCATAAAATTCAACCAAGGATAACACTTTTTACTGGTATATATTTTGTCATATAGATATACGAACAATTTTCAACGTGGAATATCTGCTTTCTGAGTTTGTTTTTAGGAACATAGTTTCATCTCTGTTATTGAAGGAAGTCAATAATTTGATGAAGGTGGTTTTTATTTCAGTGGATATATTAATGATCTTCATGCATAGTATATTAGAAATTTCCCTACTTGAAATCCCATTATCAGTAGAAACTCTCAATGTAGAAACTAATATTAGATGGAAAGTAAGACAAAAAAATTGTTAATATCTCAACTATTTCTGATTACTAGGTATGATGCATCTGATGGACTATGATAAAGTGAACAAGGATCTTTCTAAGTTGAAGGAAACATATGGTCTTGATATCCAACTAAGCTATGCTGGTCTTCATGTACCAGTGAGCCTAAAGATGTCATTTACATTCCTGAGTTTTGACAATTATTTTTTTCTCTCAAGATTCACGTTCATAAATCTCAAGCACGAGATACAAACACCTTACATCTGTGGGTATGGACTAGGGATGACAAAATGGACCCAAAACCAATTGCCCATCCATACCCACCCGCCAAATGAACCATCCAAACCCATCCATTTAGTTAAATAGGTCATCAATGGGTGGGTATAGTTTCTATTAAAGATAAATGAGTCATTAATGGGCGGGTTATTATCCACCCATTTACCTGTTTAGATGGATATTGTTTTAAAAACATCCTCAACGCTTCAACAATTACAAAACTTATTTTTAAAAGTTAAAAATTATAGAAAACACTTAAAATGACTAACAACCCCTTAAAATTTTAAGATTTAAAAAAAACACCCTCAAAGTTTAAAATATTATAAAAACGCCCTCAAGAGTTAAAAATTATAAAAAATTATCAAGATTTTCTAACCTCACAGATGTCATATGAAATTCAAAAATTACCAACAGCCCCCCAAAATTTTATAATTTGTAAAAAATACCCTTAAAAGTTGTAGAAAATGAGAAAAACACCCTCAAGACTTCAAGATTACCAAACAATCTTAGAGTTTTCTAAACTTGCAAATGACATATGAAATCTAAAAAATTTCAATAGTCCCCTATAAATTTAAAATTTGCAATTAACACCCTCAAAGTTTTAAATTTTTAGAAAAACACCCTCCATAGTTTAGAATTACAAAACCATCCTGAAATTTCAAAACCTACAAATGACACATGAAATCCAAAAATTACTAGCAACCCCCTGTAAATTTATAATTTACAGAAAGCACCCTCAAAGTATAAAAATTGCAAAAAACACCCTCAAGAGTTCAAAACTACAAAACAAACTTAGAATTTTCTAAACTTACAAATGACACATGAAATCTAAAAAATTTTGGTAGTCCCCTATAAATATCAAATTTGCAAGTAACACCCTTAAATTTTTAAAAATTGTAAAAAACACCCTCAATGATATATAAATATAAAAAGTAGGCGCTCACAATTCTTCGTCGGCAGGAGATATATACATGTGTGGCCAAGTGTAATTTGCAAAACTTGCGTCTATTGTGCGAGAAACAGGAGAGAAAGAGAGCGTGTATCGTTATTCGACGTGATAAAAAAATTCAAGGAGAATTACTTGGGGACACTCTGTAATTAAGAACAAACATGGAAAAAATAATAGACTTTAACTAACAGCAAATATGAAGAAATGAATAATTACGCTCATAGCTTATGGATTTTGAACAAAGGAAAGAAAAACACAATCTCTCTCAAAGCAGTTCACGCAAGGCTAAGGAGGTGCAGGATTTTTAATATCCTCGGAGTGGGACGTGATATTTTTACCACATTTTGTTGGCAAATTTAGACGGCAAAAAGATTTAGTTAGGATTTTTTATGGAATGTGTTATGCGTGGGTTTTTAGAGCCAAATTTAGTTAGGATGTTTTTATCAAATAGAGCTGTTAGGTAGTGTGGTTTTGTAAACCGTGCAAGGTGGGGTTTTCTGAAGATATTTTGTCATTTCTTTGCTCTGTCCTAATTTGACCCTAAGATGAAGAAGAACTGAAGTAAATATTGAGGGTGCTCCAATTTTCTGAAAATTTTGACACATGACCAAAGTAAGAGCTTTTTTTAAATAACCGAGCATGTAGTAGACTAGACTTGTTACGAGTCCATCTCTTCTTTTGCTCAGTCCCGTCATCATTTGCTTCTTTTGCTCACAATTCTGTTCTAATTTTTTCAAGTAGTCGATTCAATTGAGAAAGAAATGTTTACAGAAACCCCCAGAAAGTTTATAGAAAACCCCCTAAAAGTTTACAAAAAACCCCTGAAAGTTTACAAAAAACCCCCTAAATGTTTACAGAAAACCCCTTAAAAATTTACATAAAACCCCTGAAAGTTTGCAGAAAACCCCCTAAAAGTTTGCGGAAAACCCCTAAAAGTTTGCAGAAAACCCCCTGTAAGTTTACAGAAAACCCCCTAAAAGTTTACATAAAACCCCTGAAAGTTTACAGAAAAACCCCTGAAAGTTTACAGAAAACCCCCTGAAAGTTTACAGAAAACCCCCTAAAAATTTACAAAAACCGCTCTGAAAGTTTGCAAAAAACCCCCTGAAAGTTTGCAGAAAACTCCTAAAAGTTTGCAGGAAACCTCTAAAAGTTTGCAGAAAACCCCCTGTAAGTTTACAGAAAACCCCCTGAAAGTTTACATAAAATCCCCTGAAAGTTTCCATAAAACCCCTGAAAGTTTGCAGAAAAACCCCTGAAAGTTTACAGAAAACCCCCTAAAAGTTTACAGAAAACCCCCTGAAAATTTGCAGAAACCCGTCTGAAAGTTTATATAAAACCCCTGAAAGTTTGTAGAAAACCTCCTAAAAGTTTGCAGAAAAATCCCTGAAAGGTTATAGAAAATCCCCTAAAAGTTTGCAGAAAACCCCCTGAAAGTTTACAAAAAACCCCCTAAAAGTTTACATAAAACCCCTAAAAGTTTGTAGAAAACCCTCTGAAAGTTTGCAGAAAAACCTCTGAAAGTTTGCAAAAAAACCCCTAAAAGTTTGCAGAAACCCCCCAGAAAGTTTGCAGAAAACCCCCTAAAAGTTTGCAGAAACCCCCCTGAAAGTTTACAAAAAACCCCTGAAAGTTTGCAGAAAACCCCCTAAGAGTTTGCAAAAAAAACCCTAAAAGTTTGCAGAAAACCCCCCTGAAAGTTTGCCAAAAACCCCTAAAAAGTTTACAAGTAGATCCCTGAAACTTATATATAGAAGGATCATAATCATAACTAAATGGGTTATTGGGTCACTTATGAACCACTCATTTAGTAAATGGGTGGTTGAGAACTGACCCATTTAGCAAATGCTAAATGGGTCATAAATGATCAAGTGGTCATAAATGTGCCCACCCATTTATGGCCCAACCAAGACCCAACCAAAACCACCCATTTGACATCCCTAGTATGGACTGAGCAACCTATCGCCGCTATTTTTGACGATACTATAACAGATACATTGGGGGAAAAGAATCTGTTTTTAGGCGTGCACCATATTCTGAAAGTTAATGCATGAGAAGAATTATATGGTATTATGTGTTTGTTCTTCTGGCTCTGCTTGATTTATAGATATGTAGAGTTTTGATATTGGAAGTCTTTCACAGACTTCTGGGAGATTATTTAAGAATTAATTGCACATAGAATACTGAAAATTATTTGTTTAGTGCTAAATAAACTATCGAAATAAACTTCTCCGAATATATGGACGAATAATAACTGAATTGTTTGTTAATTATTCGGTTCACTTCCACTCCTATACTTCATATCTAAAGTAGAATAATTTATTTTGGTAACATGTTTAATATTTGCAGAAAATATTTTAGAAATCATGCTTTGCACGGGTCTAAATACTAGTTTCAATAATGAATTAAGGGACTATTTTTCAGACAACTTACGTGCCTAATAAATAATTTCCATAAGGTAAGAGACTAATTTCAAGATACTAAAAGTTTAAGGGACTTGTCTTAAAAAACCCTAACATATAATAAAAAGAAAAATGTGAGGGTGACATCTCGATCGGCATGTACTTTCGTATATTATGATGCTATATTCTTGTTGTTATTCTGTAGAATATTACATCAGACAGTGAAGCAGTTACAGAGGTAGTCGTCCCTTGTAAGTTGTAACCGTGTCTACTATGTTTTAAATAAATAATATAATTACTTATAAGCCGAATGCGTACACGCCTTCAGATCATAAGAGGTGGAAGCGCACATGATTTCTTAACTACATATCTTATTTACCCTACAAAAAAAATTTACTGCAATTTAAGGGCGAGGAGAGGCACTTCTTATTTATTTCTTTCTACCTCTCTCTCTCTGTCTCCTAACAAATGCCTATGGGCACCTGTTAGAAAAATTATAAATTTAAATATCAAGTTATCCTAATTGTGATTATCTTTAATTCAAAATTTTATTCTTTAAATTCTAAGCACATGCAAAATAGTCTAAAACTAATTTTAGTAGGAAAATGTTAAAAAAATCAAAATTCAGAATTATATCCCTAGTTTAAGTGAGAAACAAACTTCTTATCATACTATAATTCAATCTCCTAATCATAGCAGGACACAGTCTGTTCCAATTGCGTGAAATTATTACAAAGAATCAAGACAATATCCCATCACAAACTGAATCTAAATCCCAAATTGTTTGGCGGCATATTATGATAAATAACGGTATGGAACAAAATTCTTATTGTAATAACTAATTATAATAAAACTAAAATATCCTAATCATAGTAGAACACAAATTCCATTCCCATTGCGTGAAATTATTACAAAGAATCAAGAGAATATTCCATCACAAACTAAATCTAAATCCCAATTTGCTTGGTGGCGTGTTATTATGATAAACAAATTAATATTGTAAATACATATTTTCAAATTTTCACCCAATAACATTACATCCAGATTCGAACGAACCCAAATTTCACCGTCCAAAGAGTCCCAACGGAGCACGAATCCTCCACCTACAAACTCGCCGCTGAATCAGGAACTCACACCCCAAAGCTTTCACGCCTCCCCGTAACTGCCTTTTTCATCTTTCTCACCTCACTTCCAGATTCGTATAAATATACCCCCAAATCCGGTCGCCCTTTATTCCCCTTTTATTCCCAAATCCCCCTCCTCCTGTTCCCAAATCCCCCCTCGATCTCAAATTCTCCCCTCCTCTTCAAAAACCCTAACCCTAGCGGCCAATCGTTGTGAATGGTGTTCGATCACCCGCCGGCCTCCCTCTCCCCCTTCTCTCCGTCGCAGAAGAGGGACTCCGCCGCCGTCGCCGCCGTTCCCGCCGTCGATCTCACGATCTCGTTCGCCTCTTGCATGCAGGGCTGGCACTACCGCTGCCTTGGCGTTGACCCGTGAAGATCCGATCCGGCGTTTTTTTTTCCCTGATAATTTGAGCGATTTGAGAGATCGTTGATTCGTTAGTTTTGTGATTCCCTAATGGCGATGCATTCATCATCATCTGCGAAGGAGAAGAAGGGAGTGGGGAGGTTTTTGGTGACGATTACTGTTAATGGAAGCAGTGGACCGATTCGGTTCCCTGTGAGCGGGGAGGAGCTTGTTGGTGCCGTGATTCATAGGGCTTTGAAGAAGTACTCGCAGGAGGGGAGGTTGCCGGTTCTGGGATCGGACCTCAATAAGCTTAGTCTTCGATGCGTGAATTCTGGATATGATGGTAAAGTTTCGATCCCCCCCCCC
>BQKN01063366.1:33531-54430 GCA_022839385.1 Asparagus kiusianus
TCTAACTTTTAATTTTGTTTTATAATTTTATATATATATATATATATATATCTGTTTTGACAGCAGAAGGCACAAGAACACGATAATCCATTCATTCATTTCTTGATGGAAATTGGTGGCTTTCGTACCCGACTTTCTAGGACCTTTTTTTTCTTTTATTTGCCTTTAAAATCTTCAAAACCAGTTAACTTCTTAATAATTGGTTAGATAACGATAATCAAGACAAGCCAACCACAAAACGTCCTCGTCAATCATGACGAAGTACGCTCCTCTTCGCGCCCAAGTGATGTGCGATTGAAGGTCCTCGTTTCACCCTCACGCAAGCCGTCTAACTATGTTATTAAAAAAATAAAAAGAAAATGATAGGGACATACCCCAATCACATCCCAAACCATACCTCCTCTCTCATATGCTACAGTACACCGAGCCTCACATGTGATTTTAAAATTTTAAAATCTCATGTAAGGCTCGGTATACTGTAGCATATGAGAGAGAGGATGTGGTTTGGGATGTGATTGGGGGTGTGCCCCTAGTGCCACCCAAAATAAAATCATATCATACTTACTCTTTTTTTTTATCCCTTCATACTTACTCTCTTTTAAAATGGGAGTTTGAAAAAGATCTTTCTATTAACAAAAATATATTTGACTATTTTAGATATTATGTTATTATCTTATTCTATCATAATTAATTTTAATTAATAAGAATAAGCTTCAATTACCCTATCTTATCCTAATTAATAGCTCAGATTTAATTTAAGTATGTTAAAAATAGAAATTATTAGAATTTACAAATTTTATATTTACTAAAGAAAATAGATAAAGATTTAAATTTTAGGCAATCTAAATATTTGAATTTGGTACCTAGCAAGTAAAAAAATAGAACTCTTTATCTTATTATTCATTTTATATATTTTAATTAAAAAATTAAGATTTTAAAGTTTTAACAATTTAAATATTACAATTTGGTACCTAACAAGTAAGAAAAATAGAGCTCGTTATCTTATCATTCCTTTCTTTATATTTAAATTTAAAAATAAGAATAATTCATTTCTTTATATTTAAATTTAAAAATTAGGATAATAGATAGTATTATGAAATATTCTCACCACCTAAATTATTTTCATAATTATGGAGACAAATGTCTGCATGAGTGACCGAGCTAGAAGATTTCCAAAATCCATAGAAATTGTACAACTCGTAGAAATACGCAAAGACATAATTTGAAGATTTTACATAACAAAAAAAAACAACCGACAAAATTAGTAGAAATAGCGAAAAAGTTTTTAGAAATTGTATTTTTAATATCGAAACGCAAAAGACTTCAAAATATTGAAAATTCCGTCATAGAATTTCTAAATTTTACAAAATTTGTAGACAAATCCTTGAATTTATAAAAATTTAAACAAAATCCAAGACAATTCCTTACATTTCATATTATCCTAATTAATAGAAATATATTTAATATGATTTCTATTCTAATTAATTGAATTATCTTTAATAAGATACAAGCTATAAATAATTTTTCAACCTCCACATTCAACCATTTCTCAATAAATTAAACAAAAGAAAATCTCAAAACTTAAATATATTATTTGCTAGAGAGTTGTTTACGAGAAAATTTTGCAAGAAAATTAGGAAGTAAACTTGTATTAATCTTCCTAACTGACTTAGGAAAAGAATACATACAATCTCTCTTTGTAATCTCTCTCTAACTGACTTAGAAAAAGAAATTATAAATTTTCTTATCGGTTTCCCGATTTACAAAAGAGAGAAGGGATCGACGAATATCCTTCTCTTTGTTTAAAACATGGTTCTTCTTGGTGGTGACGGGAGCTTGAATCGTGTATCCCGTTGACGATCTAAGCACCTCGCTTCGTAGAACGTTGGTCTATTCCTCTTGACTTCACGTCGGGAAGAACTTGCAAGGCAAGTTTAGAACTCTAAAATGAGTTTAAAAAATCTACAAAAAGAGTTGATTTTAAAAAGGAGATTTGATACTTTTTAATCTGAAATAAGCTAAATAGCCTTTTTTAAAGCTCCCCAAGCGAAGATGGTTCGATAGTCAAGCCAAAAGCTCTTAAAAGCTTCAACAAAAGCCAATCAAAGATGATCCAAAAGAGGATCCCTCTTCAGCTAAATTCTCAGGTATTTATAGGTTTTTAGGGGTGTAACTGACCCCTTAATTCGCTCCATAATGGGGGCTTAATGCCCCTATTATGTGAAAAAATAGTTTTAAAACCGTTCAAATCGTGTTTGAAACGGTCAACATGAGGTTCACGTTGTGGAGCAAGCCTCGCGTTCAGCTCTGTGAAACGTGGAGGTGAGCCTCGCGTTTGAATTTTAGAACACGGAGATGAGCCTCGCGTTTGGAGTTTGGAACACAGAGGTGAGCCTCGCATTTTGGAGTTAAAACGCGGGGATGACCCTCGCATTTTGCTTTGAAGAGATCATCAATTGTAATCTATTTCTTTGAGTATTACAAGGATCGTCATCTTCTAATCCTTATATTTGGCTCTTTGAAATGTGAGAGTCGTCAATTTGTAACTCTTGTTTGTTGTTGTGAAAGTCATCAGATTGTAACTTTCATCTCTTATTACAAAAGTCATCAGATTGTAACTTTTGTTTGTTTTGGTGAGAGTCGTCAATTTGTAACTCTTATTGGTTGATGTGAAAGTCGTCAGATTGTAACTTTTATCATTAATGTTTTGTAGGGATTAACTATCTGTAGTAATTTTTTTTAGATAGCCTACAAGAACACATATAAAGATCTAAAATTTTCACCATCTAAAGATTAAATTTTGTACCTAACAAGTAAAAAAAAGAACACTTTATCTTATTACATGTTTCATTACATTTAAATTAAAAGACAAAAATAAAGATAATTACATGACACATTTTTAATTATCTTTATAATTAAGGAGACAAATATTAATTATGTGTTATTAACCAAGCTAGAAAAAATTCAAAATCTATAGAATTTACCCAACACGTACATATACCCGAAGGACTTCCACATTTTAAAAAATTTACCAAAAAACAACTTACAAAATTAGCAGAAATAACCAAAGGACAAACTTGTATATTTGTGAAAAGATTCACAGCCAAAACTCAAAAGACTTCAAAATATTAAAACCTTTGCAAAAAAAAATTCCTAGATAGTAAAAAATTTTGAGAATAAAAATCCAGAATTATAAATATTTCAAAATTTTACATAAAATTTCCTAATTTAATAAAACACAAGAAGTTTAAAAATTTTCAGAACAAATAACCCTGAGACTTCAAAAAGACCCATGAAATTTATTAATTTATAAAAAGAATCATGAAACTTCACAAAATTTTATCAAATAAGGTGAATCTGAATGCCAATAAAATGTTATAAAATTTGAGGAAATAAGCTCAAAAAAGAACAATATCATAATTTAGAACTCATTTACGATCACTAACTACTAATAACTTTTACAATAAGACAAAACATGCATTCTATTTATTCATAAATTATATACATTAATAAGTATAATAATACATGTATGGGTTTTTCCAATAACAGTCCCTTAAATCATTAGTATTTTGATATCAGCCCCTCAAATCTTCATATGTTGATATTAGTCCCTCAAATTTAAAAAATATGTAAATATTAGTCCCCCGTTATGTTTACTATTCAATATGCTTAATCATGGTTAGGTTTAGACTAATAACGGGTGTTTAGCTACCAAAATACCCTTCACCCATATAATTCACCTACCAAATCGTCTCTCTCTCTCTCTCTCTCTCTCTCTCTCTCTCTCTCTCAGATTCAATGGCATTTTCTAGCCTTAAAAAAATAAAAAAAGTCATCAAGAAGATGGGTTCAATAGTTTATTAAGTTGTTAGAGAAGATGAGTTGTGAAATGGGTCCGGGTCAGGTCTTTGTTGTGTTTCTTAATCTTAAATGGTGTGGAGGTTTGGGTATTAGGAGTGAGGGTATAATTATTAACTTCCCTAAAATAGTTAAACATAACATAATACTTTCCATTATTTATAATCCACAGGGGCTGATATCAACATATGTCTACAATTTGAGGGACACATATCAAAATATGAAGATTTGAAGGACTAATAACAAAATACTAATGATTTAAGAGACTTATATAGAAATACCCCCTACATTTTGTGTCACTTAATTAAAACAATTTACTGAGGTGATAGCTACAATAACGACTTTGAATCAGTCGACCGATAATCATTGCTAATTAACATCAGTTTATGTATTATTATTTCTGCTCATTTCACTACTATGTTTATGTATTATTATATGTACATACTGAAAAAATTCTTTATAATATTTTTCTCTTAATTTTAAAATTTTCAACTTTATTAACTTTCTCATTTTTCCCATTCACAAAAAAAGTTCAAGCTGCAAAACAAGAATGTCCATAATGAATGTTATAGCGAATGTATAAACTCAAAAGAAATAATTAAAATATTTGACTACATGCATCTCGCCTGGCAAAATAATAAAGGCTGGCTTTAATAAAACTATAATAGACTATTAGGAATTTTATATCTGTAGAAAACACCACATAATTTCAGAAAAGTATCCTAATAGCACAAATAACATTTTTTTAAACAAAAAAATACTAATAATAGATAAAATGAAAAAGTAGTTGGGAGAGTAGTTAAGTAAAGTAAATCAGGTGCATTATGTGGATCACGTGCCTTTTACAGTAATATATGCGAGTCAAATTACTCAGAGAAATATTTGTATTTTTTACAACAAAATTATTTAATATTATTTTTCAAAATTCTAATAGTTCATATGTTTTTGAAAGCCAAATATTAGGAAAACCCCCATAACTTTGGATGATTATAAGATAACCTTTCTAACCTTTGAAATATAAGTGTAAGGACCATGAATTTTTGATATTAGTTAAAAGAATTTTCTTATATTTTAAAATATTTAATTATGATTTTTAAAAGAGTATTTATATTTTTCTCAAATTTTTACAATTATCTATGATTTAAAGTCTAAGTTTTATATTTATTTAAATGATTTAAATATTTATAAATTTATTTAGTGCAGTAAATATTTCTGGAATTTATCCGTTGTTTTACCGATACTATTACATATCGTTTTGAATAATACGTGGTATTATTATTATTATTACGTATTATTTAATATAATACATGGTATTATTAATTACGTATTTTTGGTATAATTTGTTATATTATTTCTACTGTTACATATTATCTGTCGTATTAGTATAACTGGTACATTTTACTGTGTATATAATTATCCTATAATTATTTGATTTTAAATATAAGTAAATATATTTTTAATATTAATCATTCTTGTTTAATTGTATAATATGTGTACATTTCGACTATTTCGTATTAACTGTTGTATTAGCACAACATGTACGTTTTTATTTATAGATAATTATTATGTAATTAGTTAATTTTTTAGTACCCGTAATTAATTATTTTAATTATTTTAGTTAAATTTCTAAACCATAATCCCCTTAATATATATTATAAAATTTCCCCTTTTCTTTTACCTTTTCTTCCTCTCCCGAGTTCACGCCGCCCCCAACATCATCTCCTTCCTCCTCTCTCTCCCGCCTGAGTCCCCGTCGTCCTTCCCCTTTAGCGTTGCCGCCGGCCTTCGCCGAATTCCCACGACCGCTATCACCCCTGAGACCCATGGTCACCACCTCCCCGTTAACCCGAACCCAACCTCCAACAGCCCACTCCTCCTCCTGCCCAACCAACTCCGATCATCGGCAGCCAACAGATTCCCCCTCTCGCCCTCAAGCTTGCCGCCAACTATGCCTCCGCCGCCAACTTGAGCAGCCCAGCCCTCGACGTTGAAAACCCCCACCATATCCGCATGCCCTGAGCACCACCCCCTCGCCCCCTTGTCGCCATGGATCTCACAACCACCCTACCCGCACGCCCTTCGCCGCCGGCCACCTCCTCCAATACCACAGCCTGCGCCTCCTCTTCGTGCCTAAGTCCCCTGTAGCCCCAGCTCCGCCTCAGATCCACCCTCCTCCTTAGATCAGACACCCCAGAACCGCCGACCACCTCCTGCAGTCAGCCATCTGCCTGCACCATCTCTAGCGCCTCGCTGACTGCCTGACGCAATTGCCCGACGCCCCCTCAGCTTCGAGTCGCTGCCGATGTCGTGCACATCCTGACATCCGTCGTCAAACTTCCTCTTGAGCCCGTCGACGCCACGCCAAACCAGCAACCCGTCGTTCCTACCCGCGCCCAGATCAGACCGCGGACCCGCATCGTCAGCATCGATTCATTCGACACAACCCGAGGCAAGATCCCGAACCTTGATTATTTTATTTTAATTCTTAGTTTTATCATAAATTATTATGTGACTCGTCATTCAATTTCTAGATCTGTTATGAGTTAATTAATTAGATTAGTCTGTGATATATCATTACCTGTGTAGGATTGCTTGGCATGAATAGCCGTGTGGAAGCGTGTTGTTTTATCACCTAGTTGTTATCCAATAGGAGAGACTGTACATGAAGACGACTCCTGTTAAAAGTATGATTTATAAGCGTGCTTCAAAGCATGGCTATACTCACTCGACATCGAAATCCCGATGTGAGGAGTCTCGAATTCCCTTGATATCGATTACCCGGTATGAGGTTTCTTTGACTATTACTATTATAGCATTGACTAGACGATGCACTCTTGACCGGACGTGTTGTGGGTCACGGTTATTTTTATAGTTTTACAGAAGTCGTTCCACGGTAACTCCGTGGCTAGTGCATAATATTTCATGTATAATTGTGTAATTAATATGACAAACATGAGGTTATAAAGGGGAATTAGACGGAGAATATAACATGTATATAAACGGGAACATCGCTTTCCTGTTATCGTGATATCATGAGTGTTATATACATGGGCCAGAGGGCCAATACTTGACTTGAAGGCGGCCCCGGACAGGTTTACGGGGACCCGATTATATACATCAAAATATTCTTCCCCAATTCAAATAACATGTAAAACAAGAATAATATGCTTGTGTGCTTTATGGTGGAATTTGTTAGTTTTGTTAAGATGTGGACCGGTGAGTTGTGATAGGATGGCTAGTAGTATAATTTCATCACTTGGATGATTATTCTGATCGCTAGCTGCATGATCTTGTTACCCATTTGATTTTTGGATTCTTCTGATTATTACATTTTAGTAGTGGATTGCATTTTAATTTTGTTGGATTTCCTGTTGCACATTCTTTTATCATTTTTGTTATCGTATCGTTTTATGCTTGAGTTTTCGTTCGTTCTATTTGTTTTGTGGGGTCTTGCCGTGTGCCATGCACGCTGACGTATACCTATTTTCTCTGGTGTACGTCAGACTTAGAGGAAGAACAGGTTCAGCTGGGAGATCGCCATGAGCTAAAGGATTCTCAGCAGGAGTACCTTGCAGACCGAGCAGAAGAAGCCGAAGTTTAGTTATTTCCTCTAATTGTTCGATGATCTTAGTTTACTTTTGTAGCATTTCTTTCTGTCTGATCATTATATTTTATACTCTCTAGTTTTTCATTCAGATAGTTTTGTATAAGGGCATGTTTGACCCGCATTATTATGTCTTGGATGATATTTATTTGTGATATGTATTATTTTATTCTGTGTTATTCATTATATTCTTGCTATATGTGATCGGGGACCTGTGACTTCGTATTGTATTTATTTCTAGACGCTTAGCATATTATGTTGAGGAGAAATGTTTATTTTTATTTATTCTTCTTAATCTAATACGTCGCGGGCTTGTCCACGTTCCGATTCCCCGGTATTTTAGGAAGCAGGGTGTGACAGGTTTTTTTGGTGGCCCATGCAGGTCACGGTCCCGAGTCCTCACTAGTAAGAATATAACAGACAATTTAGATACATATCATATTTCATCCGTGAGACTATTCTTGAGCCCTTATCTTACTTTCTTGATAAATTTTCTTTCGTCCTTATCTTATCACTCTTTGACTCAGGAGTTTTCCATGGTTTATGTCTCATCGTTTCGCGATTACCATCTCTTCTATAACTTTTCTTTTCTTGTATCGGTCACTATTTTTATAACTATATTTTTATTTGACTTGTATATCGTTTAATTATATTAAGTTCTGCATTATTTATTACATTATTTTATGTATCATACACAATGTTATATTGTGTGTTTTTATTAAAAATATATACCATTACTTATATATTTTAATTGTTCAAACCATGTTATTAAGTGTTTTGCATTGCTCTAGACTCCACATATACATTGCATAGCATATCTGATATTCAGATTATTTTCTTGTGTTTAAATATATTTTAGCATATCTAAATTGTGTATTGGTGCGTTTTTCTATCATATCATCTATTATTTATTTACGTTTAGATTATTGTATATTATTCGTATTTCATGATATACTTTAATAGATTTATGATTTTAATATTCTACATATGTACTATATTCTTATCCCTTACATTTTTAGTATATAGTTTTTATCATTTAGTTTTGTCTTGTTAGATTGTTTTAGTATGTTCGCATTAGTTTTATTATTTCTATTTTGATATTCAGGCATTATTTATATTGTTACGTTTAGAGTTGAGTTGCTAATTATATAGTTTTGTTACATTATCCCGTATCCTTGGTTATTATTCTTTTATAACTAATATAAAAGACTATTCTAAATAGCAATTTTGAGTATGTAAAGTAATTATTCATGGTTTGTTTATAGTGCATTTGCATATTTTTTGTTGTTTGCTTCGTTTTCGATATGTATTGTTTTATCATTGTGATAATATACAATGTATACACTGTTAATTTTGTATTTATTTTTAGTGTTTTTAGATATTTATGTCTTTTATTGTGTCATTGTTTGTTATTCATTCTCTATTCATTATTTTTGTTACTTGTGTTATGTTTCATTTTTTATTCTTTTATAATTACTATTCTCTTTTCATTATAGTGTATTCACGTAGATTATTATATTTACTATGTTATTTTTATTGATTTATAGTCATTCATCATTTTTAGTATCAACTGTGTTTAACTGTGTTCTATTTTATGTATTATCGGTGTTTATATTCATACGTTCATTAATCATTCATTGTATGTTTATCTAAAATATATCGGTGTTTTTATTATACGGAATTATGCCCTTCTTATGTTTTCATTTGCTTATATACCTATTTTACCTTTCGTAGTTTTTGTTTTTATATATTATACTTCTTTATCTAGTAGTATGTTTGTGAGAGTCAGTGTTGTTAGTAAGCATTTATGTTTAGTGTATTCTACGATTTTTGTATGTGTTAATTTATTTTGAGTTTTATACTTTCAATTTGTACGTTACTTATTTGAATGCATTGAGTCCTTTAATTATGTTTTCCTTGTCAGATTGGTATTTTTTATTATTTTGACTTGTGTTATTTTACATCGTGTTACTCTTTTGTTTAGTTTCTCTTATTTTTGTATTTTTTTTGTAGATCATATTATATCAATATTGTTTTATTCTTATACTTTACTTTGAATAGGAGTTGTTATTTTCGGTGTGAGTGTGCGGTGTTATGGCTTTATAGTTTGTGTATAGGGTTATTAAAGGTTGTTACAATGTGTGTGTTTGTTAGCTTTGATTTTTATAGTTTTATATATTGTATTCTAGTTACGTATTTAGCCGTAATATTTTTGTAGTTAGTATGTTTTATATTTTATGCAGTGTATTCTTGCTCATGTTTTTCTATGTTTCAATTTGTGTGTTGCTATATATAGTGTAGTTATTTTTATTTTGTGTTGCATTTATTTTATTAATTCTACGTATTGTATATGTATTTATACATGTTTGCTGTGTATGTTACCACATAATTTTGGTCATATTTTACTTTTCATGTACGCGTTTTGTTATCATTATAGTTTGGTTAATATTAAGTTATATGTTTTTCTTGTATGTCTTTTTATGTTTTTTATTTTATTAATTTATTAGTTTATTTGTGTTATTTGTGTTATATTATTTATTGGTTAACATAGTTATTTTCTTACGTTTCATGAGTAGTTTCATTGTTTATTTTAGGATGTAAAATGGTGTTATAAGTTTATACAAGTTAGTTATAAATTTTGCATATTGTAGATATTTTGTTGTGTTGTTAGTTATTTTTCTTTTGTTAGGTTGTGTTTATTTTACTTTAATAATGTATTTTATTGTCTATTCATTAATTGTTTCAATTGTTTTTATCAATTTTCATATATACAAGTATCTATATTACTGTTTTAGTTAACTGTTCATGTCCATATTTGATTATTATTTTGGATATTAATACATGGCAATTCATACGTTGTATTATGTTTATTCTTTATGTATATTGGGTTTATAGTTTTTATATCATATTTGGTTATTCTAACAAGTATAATGATATAATGGTTATTAGCATATTTTGATATTATGTTCATTGTGTAAATGTTATGAATACATAATTAGATGATTGTTGCATATAGTTTATGTCTTTTATCTACGTTCATTATTGATATGTTTTTTTACTTTCTATTATCAGCTATTATATGTATTATTTTGTTTTACAGATTACTATATGACATCGTGCATATCTTATTTTAATTCTGAGGACGAAATTTGTTTTAAGGGGGGGTAGAATGTAATGACCATGAATTTTTGATATTAGTTAAAATAATTTTCTAGTATTTTAAAATATTTAATTATGATTTTTAAAAGAGTATTTATATTTTTCTCAAATTTCTACAATTATCTATGATTTAAAGTCTAAGTTTTATATTTATTTAAATGATTTAAATATTTATAAATTTATTTAGTGTAGTAAATATTGTTGGCCTTCTTGTTTTGATAATGTTTAACAAACAATTTACCACTAATGTTGTTTGTCTAGTATTTGTGTTTTCTTATTTATTATAGACAAACAACGTTGTTGGAGGATGGATGGAATAGCGCTTCAACGATGATATCAAATGGAGGTTGGCGGAATTATGGAGAGAAGCCTACGCTATTCAAAGTTAAAGATCAAGTTCAAGCTTCATCCGCATAGTGTACCAAGTCAAGCTTATTGAAGATCAAGATCGGCTTGGGTAATCTAGTTTAGGTTTTATATTATGTGTGTTAAGTACCTTAAGCTCAATATCATATACACACACATATTTGGTTTCTATGTATATATATAGTTATATATATACATGCATGTTTTTGGGTTTTCATGCTTTGGACACACTTGCAAAATACATGTGTTTTCATAAATAGAAATTCAATTTGAGAAATTCTTTTTCTAACATGTTTGTTTTCATGTTTATAAACATTTCGCAAAGTTTCATCAAGTTTGGAATTGATTTGTTATGTTTAATGGAATTTACAAAATCATGTTTTTGTTCGTGCACATGTTCGTGCATGTTTTACCAAATAGATGAGTTTTCATAAATGGGAAGTAGTATTCAAGAAATTCTTTCTTTGTTTATCTACATGTTTAGAAACTTCTATCAAAATTTTATTATTTTTAGAGTTGATTTACTGTGCCCAATTGATTTTACAAAATCGTATATGTTAACAGTTTTTTAAAACTGTAAATTTGTGTTCAAATATTTATTTCTCTCAACTGGGAAAATATTTTTCAGAAATACTTTCTCTGACATGTTATTCTACATGTCTAGAACATTACCACAAAATTTCATAATTTTTGGAGTTCATTTACTATTTTAAATTGATTTTTCAAAACATCTGCGCACTGCTACAGTAACTCCGGTCGACCGGAAATGTCTATGGACGTTACTCAACTTTGCATATGGCTCCCGGTCGACCGTACCGGTCGACCGAAGTTACTGTAGCAGCCGACCATTGCTACAGTAACAGCTAGTTCTGTTTTTTGTTTATTTTAATGTTTTGGGGGTGTTTTTATTGGTTTTTGGGGTTGTTTCATGAGCCTATATATACCCCATGCCCTCATACCTCTATGATGACAAAAGAAATGTTTTAAATAAGTTTAAAGAGTTTTAAACAAGGGTTTAAGTTTGTTTAATGTTTGTTTAGAAGCTTTTAAGCAATTAGGTGTTTGAGTTTGAGAATTCAATTCCACAAGAGCTTGAGGAGATCATCTATTGGAGTTTGAGCAATCAACTATTCTCCCTCCATCTCTTGTCATCTATTGAGAAGTTTTCTAAACTCAATCTAGCTTTATATTTCATATTGTTTGATTATCATTTCATTAAGCTAGTGTTCATATTGAGTTTAGTTGATTTTCTCTTTGTTTACACATACACAACCATTAAGCTTATTGTATTTACATTCATAGTATAATTTGGGGTTGTGGGCTTGCGACTAAGAGTTGTGCTTAATTGAGTTCTCACCTTGTTTAGAGAACAATCATTTGATTTATATTGTGCTTATCGTGAAAATCACTTTGTAATACACTTGTACACCGAGTAAGGAGTGTGTGGTGAGAGACGGGGTCGAATCCAAGAGGAGTGGCGTCGGTTGACGTGCCTAGGGAGAGGTTGTAACCGAGCACTTGAGGAGGAGGACACGGGCTAGGACCAACACTTAGTGTGTGAGGTGTGATTGTATAGTGATTGTATTGTGAGGTGTAAACGTTGTTCGGATGAACGTAGAAAACCCGGTTGTGATAGTGAAGATCTCCTCGAGGTGAGGAGCGGAGACGTAGGTCAAGTGGTTAGACCGAACTCCGTGATCATATCGTTTTGTTTGTGATTGCATTGATGTTCTTATTCTTGTTTTCATATCTTATATCACCTTTGTGTATTGCTCATCATATTGCCCTATCACTTGTGTAGTTAAATTGTTTACCCCTTGTGTTAGTTTTATATCCTTGCATATATCATATAGCATATCTCATTGCTAGAATATATCCCTTAGTTCATATTGCTTATTCTTGCTTATATCTCTCGTATATCTATCTTGCAAGAATATATTTGTTAATTAATTTTAATTAGCATTTAATCGGATTAGATTAGCATAAGACCCTAATCACCCCTCCTCTAGGGTCTAACAAATATTTCTAGAATTTATCCGTTGTTTTACCGATACTATTACGTATCGTTTTGAATAATACGTGGTATTATTATTATTATTACGTATTATTTCATATAATACATGGTATTGTTAATTAGGTATTTTTTATATAATTTGTTGTATTATTTCTACTGTTACATATTATCTGTCCTATTAGTATAATTGGTACGTTTTACTGTGTATATAATTATCTCATAATTATTTGATTTTAAATATAAATAAATATATTATTACTATTAATTATTCTCGTTTAATTGTATAATATGTGTACATTTCGACTATTTCATATCAATTGTTGTATTAGCATAACAGGTACGTTTTTATTTGTGGATAATTATTCTGTAATTAGTTAAATTTTTAGTACCCGTAATTAATTATTTTAATTATTTTAGTTAAATTTCTAAACCCTAATCCCCTTAATATATATTATAAATTTTTCCCTTTTCTTTTATTCCTCTCCTGAGTGCACGCCGCCCCCAACATCATCTCTCTCTCTCTCTCTCTCTCTCTCTCTCTCTCTCTCTCTCTCTCTCGCCTGAGTCCACCGTCGTCCTTCCCCTTCAGCGCCGCCGCCGACCTTCGTCGAACTCCCATGACAGCCATCACCCCTGAGACCTACGGCCACCACCTCCCCGTTGACACGAACCCAACCTCCAACCTCCAACAGCCCACTCCTCCTCCTGCCTAACCAACTCCGATCGTCGGCAGCCAACAGATTCCCCCTCTCGCCCTCGAGCTCGCTGCCAACTGTGCCTCTATCGTCGACCTGAGCAGCCCAGCCCTCGATGTCGACAACCCCCACCAGATCCGCACACCCTGAGCACCGCCCCCTCATCCCCCTCGTCACCATGGATCTCAAAACCACCTTGCCCGCAAGCCCTTCGCCCCCGGTGTAGAACACCGTAATTTTTATAATGTTTATATGTGAATTATTAGTAATAAATAATTCTTTTATGATAAATAGCTTGAGGTCATTGATGTACATGAAAACAAGTTATATGAGATGATATGATGAGTATGGGTGTAGAGTTTTGTGCGATGGTTTTGCAAATAAGCAAAACATACATAAAAACTGGAATTTGCTAGATCAGTCGACCGATCAGTCGACTGACTAAATCAGTCGACCGATCAGTCGACTGATACGCTGATTTCCAGTTTTTCAGGTTCGGGTCTGTTTTGTTTTGGTTCGGGTTTGGGTCAGGTTTAGCTGTTCATATATATTCTCCTTCACCTGAAATCACCCCTCCCATCTTCAGATCTGAGAAAACCCTAGCCCCCTCTCCCCTATCTCAAACCCTAGTTTTGTTCTTGGTGATTTGGGGAAGAACTTGGAGGATTTTCGTCGAAATCTTCACGTTGCAGCGAAGGGGAACCACACACTCTCTCAGATCCAGGAGTTGTTCATCACCCCAGAAGCGAGTAACATCTCGCTCAACCTTGTCCTATTTTCCTAAATGTTTTCAAAGGGTTTTTATGAGTTTTGATTAGCCAAAAATGTAATTTTTGTACAAAGGATTGATTTTTTATAGCATATAGTGGGAAAATATGTTATTTCAGAATGTTAAAAAACTCACCAACGTTTTGTGATTTGAAGATCTAGATCTGAAATGTTTTTATAAGAGATTTAACACAAGTTTTGTTTTAAAAATGTTTTAAAACATGAATGCACATGATTAGGGTTTTGGGTATGTAATTATACATGAAATTTTTGTTTCAGTTTAGTTCATACATGTTAATATTAGTATCTTTATGCTTGGAATTGATGAGGATGATTTTAGATAGATTGTATGGTAGAAATCAACTTGTACAGAGTTTCTGCAGTCAATCGGTCGACTGATCAGTCAACCGACGGGCCGAATTTTTCAGCATCAGTCGACTGACGGGTTGATTGTGTTTTCTCATCTCCGCAGTCGATAGATCGATCGACTGATGAGCTGAGGCTGTGCTGCCTGAGCTTATCGGTCGACATATGAGTCGACCGACGTCATCAGTCGACACATCAGTCGACTGATGAGATGTTTTACAGATTCTTGATCTATTTGAGTTGCTTTTTCGGGGTCGCCTCGATGATCTGATACTAGTTCACCATGTTAATGATTCATCTATACATGTGGGTTGACTTTTGACACAAGTTTAGACATGTACACCGAGATGCGTGCGAGTTTAGATTATGTATATCTTTCCGCATATATTTTTCTCTGTTGCACAGTCCTTGTGTTGGACTATAATCCATAGAAGTCCTCGTGTTGGACTATAATTCATTTCAGTCCTCGTGTTGGACTATAATTCATTTCAGTCCTCGTATTGGACATTCGCCACTTATTCCATGTGTTTGGAAACCACGGTATCTAGTTCCTGTATCGGACATATTTCTTAACCCTGTATATGACTTTCTCATAGGAGTTTATGACATGACACTTATGTAGTTTAAGACATGATATTCCTGTAAGTAATAACATGATATTCATGTAAGCTATGACATGGCACTGTACTTATGCTCTGAGATTAGTTGTATTTCTTTTATTATTGTTCCTGTAGTAGAACCTCGGGTTTGGTGTTTGGGGATTTACAATTTGAGATACAAGGTATATACATGAGGCTTTCCTTGTTTGGATTATTTCGCTCGATGTACCTATGCTCGTGTTATAAATTTCTAAATACTAAAATCCTCTTTAGTAAGATCAATGATTTTAGATCTATTATGTATTATCTGTATTTTCTTATACAACGAGCCCTGTTCTCTTAGGGTTGGTTGTGATGTTGCTCGCTAGCGCTTTGACGCTCGTTGTCCCCCCCATTCAGGTAACGAGCCAGGAGCCCGGAGAGTCGCAGGTTGATGGCGATGCATTTTAGCTTCAGCTGTCTACTTAGTTATATTTTTCTTTTGGAGTTCCACAGTAGACTTTTGTTTAGACATTTGAGAGTCTTATTCTATAAGTTGTAAAGGCTGTGTGCCTTATTTCCTCTTGTCAAACATTTGTATTTGAGACTTGTTGAGTATTCCAGTTATCTATTCAGACATTGACTATGTATTTTTGTATGTTGGATGATGAGATATCTATGTGGTTGTTATCATTTCATCAGTTATCACTTGTATTATCTTTTACTTGCTTTTGTACCTACACCTGTTGTTGACTCTACTAGAGAGATGTTAATTGTGATGATGAAACATGTTATTGCACGGTGTGGTGCATGGCAGGTTTGACATTCTTGGTTTCATCTTGGACTGCAGCCTTGTGTGAACCCAGGAGCGTCACAGTTGGTATCAGAGCTCTCGTTCCAGTATCCTTAGGATCATCCTGTGTCGAGTCGTGGAGCTAGGATAGAGTTTCTTAGGATTCATGTATAGAGTCCGTAAGGATTTCCTAGTATGAGTGAGTACGATATATGCGTATATCTCAAAATTTGAGAATTTTTTTATGACAACTATTTTTGTATAAGTTTAAAGTATTTGTGCCAATACTATATGTTGTGAAAATTGTATTGTGATACGCTATTTATAGAGGTCTACTTTGACTCATAAACTCTTATTTTCTTATGATCAGAGAAATGGCAGGACGTGATAGGCCTCGTACTCGGAGAGCTGGGCAGGCAGGGTCGCAGCAGGCTCCACCTGAACTACAACAAGCTCAATCCGAGCCACAACAGACACCACCTCAGCCACAGCAGGCTCCCCAGTATCTCATTGATCTCATGGCTCCCATCGTAGCTAGGATGGCAGTGATTGAGGAGCTTGTGGCGAGCCATATCCCGCCACCATCACCACCACCAGTAGCTCAGCCACAAGGAATACCCGTCGTTCCTATCAGAGAAAGATCCCTAGAGATCACACCTACAGCCGTTCCACTAGCAGTTCCAGACAGAACCACAGAGCATGAGGCTTGGCTCCGTATGGTTGAGAGATATCAGAAGATGAGGGCACCAGAGTTTCAGGGGTCAGCAGACCCTCTTGCAGCCCACAAGTGGAAGGAGGAGGTGAGTAACACCCTCGACATACTCAGTGTAAATTCAGTTCAGAAGCAGAGGTTGGCATCTTATAGTCTAAGATGTCGGGAGATGGTACCGATTCCAGTTTACTCCAGATCAGAGGATGACCCTCACATGGGAGTACTTTATCTATTTCTTCGATAAGCAGTATATCTCTTCTGCAGCACGGACTAGGAAGGAGCTTGAGTTGTCCCGGTTGACTCAGGGAGACATGACCGTGGCAGATTTTGAGATCAGATTTATGGAGTTGCTATATTTCACGGGTATGTGGCAGACAGGAGAGCGTCAGGCTCAGATGTTCTTGGCAGGGCTTTGCCCTAATCTCCGCCGATACTTATTCTCGAGGAGGTTCTATTTAGTTAGGGAGGTAGCTGAGGCCGCTACTTCACAGGAGATTGAGACTAGCATGTTCCAGAAGGATAAGGAAGGGAAGGCCAAGGCAGGGCAGAGCGGTGACAAAGGTAAGAACAAGAGATCTTTTTCTGGACATCAGCAGCAGCATCAGGACTCTTATAAGAAGGGACCCCAGCAGGATCAGAGAGCGCATCAGCAACGCAAGTTCCAGGGATCTTGTTTTAACTGCCACAAGGTCGAGCATAAGGCATCGGAGTGTCGTAGCGCACCAGCAGGAGCCCAGCAGGGCAAGGGTCCGAACTAGCAGCAGCGCCAGCAGGACAGAGGTCAGGGCTAGCAGAATAGGCTTGAAGCACCGCCAGCAGCTCAGAGGACTGAGGGGAAGATTCGAGCAGTTCAGGAGGTTCCTCAAGGGCAGATTGTCCCATATTCTCCATCTCCAGTAGCAGAGCAGTCTTCAGCCACAGGCAGGGTTTATGCAGTAGTTCCCCGTGATCATGGAGCTAGCGGAGCCGTAGTGGAGGGTACGTTCCTTGTGGATTCTTTCCCCGCCCGTATTCTTTTTGATTCGGGAGCTTCGCATTCTTTCATCTCTCATGTATTTATGGCTAGACTCCAGCTTGTAGCTCAGCCTCTAGACACCCCTTTATCTGTTTTCACCCCTTTAGGTAAGGTATCGCTTCTGGAGAGCGTTTGTAGGAGGTGTACCGTCAGTTTAGACGAGTCGGAGTTCATAGTTGATTTGATAGTGTTGTATATGTCCGAGTTCGATGTCATCCTTGGTATGGATTGGTTGTCCTCCTATCATATTAGTATTGACTGCTTTGCGAAGATAGTCAAGTTGTAAGCGTCCGATGGGTCCAAGATGATTGTAGCCACCTCTCAGAGCAACCGATTTGCGGAGTCATTTCTAGGGTACATCGAGGAGGTAATGCGACGGGATCAGGGTGCTGAGTTATTAGAGACTAGAGTTGTCTCAGAGTATCAGGATGTCTTTCATACCTGGATTACCTCCGGTGAGAGAGGTAGAGTTCTGTATTGAGTTGCAGCCAGGCACAGCCTCGATATCCCGCGCACCCTATCGTATGGCACCAGCTGAGATGAGGGAGCTTCAGACCCAGTTGGACGAGTTGTTAGCTTAGGGTTTTATTCGCTGGAGTCATTCTTCGTGGGGTGCGCCGGTCCTCTTCGTGAAGAAGAAGGACGGTAGTATGAGATTATGCATAGATTATAGAGAGTTGAACAAGGTCACTATCCGGAATAGGTACCCACTACCTAGGATTGATGACTTGTTTGACCAGTTGCAGGGAGCGCAGTATTTCTCAAAGATTGATCTTCGTTCTGGCTATCATCAGTTGCGGGTTCGGGAGATGGATATTCCCTAGACCGCTTTCCTTACTAGATATGGATCTTTTGAGTTCTTGATCATGCTATTTGGGTTGACCAATGCACCCGCGGTATTCATAGACTTGATGAACCGGGTTTTTCGTCCCTTCTTAGATCAGTTTGTGATCATTTTCATCGATGATATTCTCATTTACTCGAGATCGGAGGCAGATCATGAGGAGCATCTATGGATAGCGTTGAGGACTCTACAGGAGCATCAGCTGTATGCCAAATTCAGTAAGTGTGAATTTTGGCTTTCAGAAGTCAGATTTCTTGACCACATCATCAGTAGAGAGGGCATAGCAGTGGACCCGGCTAAGGTCACGGCAGTTCTTGATTGGGAGTCACCGAAGATGGTGACAGAGATTCGCAGCTTTTTGGGTTTAGTTGGATATTACAGGAAGTTCATTCAGGACTTCTCGAAGATTGCGATGCTGATTACACACCTTACGAAGAAGGGTGTACAGTTCATATGGAGCATGGAGTGACAAAAGGCCTTTGATATTTTGAAGGCTAAGTTGACTACAGCGCCGGTTTTGACTATTCCGAGCAGCGACAGGACATTCGTCGTATATACAGATGCATCGTTGGCAGGCTTAGGAGGCGTATTGATGCAGACTCAGAGGGTAGTAGCCTATATCTCACGGCAGTTGAGGGTGCATAAGCAGAACTATCTCACTCATGACTTAGAGTTAGCAGCAGTGGTATTTGCACTGAAGTCATAGAGGCACTACTTATATGAAGTGCAGTTTGAGTTGTTCACAGACCATCAGAGTTTGAAGTACCTCTTTTCTCAGAAGGAACTCAATCAGAGACAAAGGAGGTGGGTTGAGTTTATCAAGGACTACGAGTTTGCGATTCAGTATCATCCGGGGAAGGCGAACATCGTAGCATATGCCTTAAGCAGGAAGCGTCGACATCGAGTTTCAGCTTTGAGGTATTCATTACATCGGGATCTTATCACTCTTAGCCAGTTTGATTTTAGACCTGAAATTGGAGGAACCAGTGTATTTTTGGGAGCTGTGTCAGTGTAGCTATCTTGGAGTGACAGAGTTGTCAGAGCTCAGTTGGAAGACTCTTGGATTCAAATCCGAAAGGAGGAGATTTCCAAGGAGCCTAAGACTGATTGGATCATTAGAGCAGATGGAGGTCTCCGGATGAAGGGCAGGCTAGTCATGCCAGCCAGTGCTGAGCTGAAGAGAGAGAGTTACTTGATGAAGCTCATCGTACTCGGTACACAGTACATCCAGGGACTACTAAGAAGTACAAGGACCCGAAGAGACACTTTTGGTGGAGTGGTATGCGAAGGGAGATTTCAGAGTATGTGGCTAAGTGTTTTACCTATCAGCAGGTGAAAGCAGAGCATCAGAGACCGGCAGGAACACTTCAACCTTTACCCATTCTAGAGTGGAAGTGGGCAGACATTTCTATGGACTTCATTGTAGGGTTACCGAAGTCGAAGAACGGGAATGATTCAGTTTGGGTGATTGTGGACCGGTTGACAAAGTCGGCACATTTTATTCCAGTGAGGACTACCTATACCGCTGAGGCATATGCGAGGATATTTATCCGGGAGATAGTTCGACTTCATGGAGTTCCAGACACGATTGTATCGGATCGAGGTTCGGTGTTCACTTCGCACTTTTGGAGGAGTTTTCAGGACTCTTTTGGCAGCAGACTATCATTCAGCAGTGTTTTCCACCCACAAACTGATGGTCAGACAGAGAGAGTAAATCAGGTGTTGGAAGACATGTTGCGGGCTTGTGTCATTGACTTTCAAGGCAGTTGGGAGGATCACATTTCATTGATAGAGTTCGCTTATAACAACAGTTATCAAGCGACGATCGGTATGGCTCCGTATGAGGCATTATACGGGAGACCCTGTAGATCACTGATATTATGGGCAGAGCCGGAGGATAGCTTGATGATTGGACTGGAGCTGGTGAGGCAGACTACCGAGAAGGTAGCATTGATCAGGGAGCGGATTCTAGCCGCTCAGAGTCGGCAGAAGAGCTATGCAGATAAGAGACGAAGACCCTTGGAGTTTCAGGTTGGGGATTCAGTTATGTTGAAGGTATCGCCTATGAAGGGCGTGCAGCGATTCGGACGACGAGGGAAGCTTACGCCGAGATATATTGGACCATTC
>BQKN01063366.1:56406-66839 GCA_022839385.1 Asparagus kiusianus
AACACTTACACTAGAACTAACGCTAGATGGAGCTAGAACTAACACGAAGATAACTAGAACTAACACCACAATAGTCAGAACTAACAATAACTTAGCTAGAACTAACATGGCCACTAGAACCGACAATTACACTAGAACTATCGCTAGATTGAGCTAGAATTAACACGAGAACAACTAGAACTAACACCACAACAGCTAGAACTAACAATAACTCAGCTAGAACTAACATAGCCACTAGAACCAACACTTACACAAGAACTAAGGCTAGATTGAGCTAGAACTAACACGCGAACAACTAGAACTAACACTACAACAGATAGAACTAATAATAGCTAAGCTAGAACTAACATAGCCACTAGAACCAACACTTACACTAGAACTAACGCTAGATGAAGTTAAACTAACACGAGGATAACTAGAACTAACACCACAACAGCCAGAGAACTAACAATAACTAAGCTAGAATTAACATGGTCGCTAGAATTAACAAGGTCATTAGAACTGACAATTACACATGAATTAAGTTAGAAGTAACATGAATTAGAACTAGAACTAACATGAAGTGAGTTAGAACTAACAAAGAGCCCAAGGCCCAATCAAAGACCTTCAAATATATATTGTAGCTGCAGGGGTTTGAACTCCTGACCTCCTCTCCAAATTCCCAAGCTTTACCACTAGATCAAGTAGCTAAAGTATTAATGTTAGTTCTACTTAAAGTTAGCTTTAACATGAATTAGAACTAACATGAAATAAGTTAGAACTAACATTAAATAACTTAGAACTAACATGAGTTATTGCTCGTGATAGAATTTAAAAAAAGGGCGGGAAATTTCCCTCCATTTTTAGTCAGTTCGCATTAATAGGACACGATTTTCCATATTTTTGGGGACCAGGTGTCTAGGGAGGATAAGTGAAGGGGTAATTTCGGGTTTTTTTTCAAAATACAATCTTTTTTTGTACTACCAACCTAGAGGGGCCTTGAAATATTAAATGATATTTTTTTGGGGCTGAATTACATGAGCCAAAATACAATGGGTCTGGTCACATGAAGTCCTTACTTTTGAAGCCTGGACACATTTTTCCCTATAATTTATGTATTTTTATGATATAATATCTTAATTTATACATTTCTTACTTGTGAACAAGAAAAGCAAATGACAGTTCAAGTCTTAAGGATATAGTACAAGATTGTAAGAAGTGCATTGGTAAATGAAGAAAAGTGAGAAACCATGGTAGTATGCAATAACCATGGTACTACGCAATCATCTTAAAAACCACATATATTATTTAGCTAGTTCAATTGTTCATGTCAAATGTAACTCGTGTCGTAGATTTAAATTGAAGATTAGCAGTTACTAAAAAATAAGTATGCTTTTAGCAATTATAAATAAGCATAGCTTTCTAATATACAAGAGAACAAATTTATTCTAGTTTAGTTCTACTCTAAATAGTGGGATAAATTCAGAAACTAGCATTCATCTTTTCTATATAGCATGGATTATATAGCATTGACGAAAAGTGAAATAGTTTTTTACAATTATCCCAGTTCAACTTTTGTACCAAATCTAATTGAATAACACTTTAAAATTTTATCCCAATAAGAAAATTCTAATTGACTAATACTATATAAATTTATCCTATAAATTATCTCAATTCTAGTTTATAGTTCCGCTTGACTAAAAACTCCAAACAAAATTGTAATTGATCTAACTAAAGCAAGACCAAAAAGGGCTTAAACGTAACTTTAACTCGTGATGTGGAAGCATCTATATACTATTACTAAAAGTTGTTACTCTTCAATTCGCCACTTGGCAAAAATACCACTTGGCAAAAATAGCCCATACCATTTTAAACAATACTCATATCAATTGCTATCTTCTTGCAAGTGCCACTTGTCAAGTTTCTACAAAAGTTCTCCATATTAAATTTGAAAAAAAAATAAAAAATAAAAAGTTCTCTTTGAGATTTGAACTAACTCTCCCTACCTTTTGAATTTTCCAAACAAGATGTTTCGTAAACTGTTTGAACGCTTCGTAAACTGTTTGAACTATTTGTATTATTTTGCTACATCAATTTTTATATATTAAACAAATCTGTGCATCGCACGTGCCTGAAACTAGTAGATTTTGATTCCTCTCCTCCAACAGATCTCAACCGTCGGATCAAAGCGTCTCACTTCCATTCCCGAGTCATCAAATGCAGTCATCTAACACGCTTATTAATCATCAAACCCCACATTTTCTTCGACCTCCACGTTTCTTTTTAATTTTTTTTATTTTCTGGGCAACTTATATTTAAAAAAAGAGCAATTTGCTGCTGCTGAAAGCTGGGGGATTATCATCACTCAGCTTTCAGTGGGCATCGAATTCTGTTTTTGGGGTAATAAAATCCTTATTCTAATTTTAGTGGGTATAAAGTCAACTAGAGAACAGAATTGGGTTTTATTCTTATTCACTCACCTCTCATTTTCCCACCATCTCTAGGGTTTCATTTCCTTGATTGTATCGCCGAAATGGGTTTGTCTCTGCTCGAGGTTTGTTCATCGCCATGATCTTTTATTTTTGTTTTTATGATTAATTATGTGTTTGATGAATTTACTTTGGTTTTTTCTTACTTAATCTTAGGGTTTCACCAAGTCGCTTGCGATGACTGTGCTATCTGAGATTGGGGACAAGACTTTCTTTGCTGCTGCGGTAATTTCTTACTTGTGTCCTTTTTTTGTTGTGAACCTTTTACATGATTTCTTCGCATTTTGAATTTGTTGAAGTTGGAGTTATGATCCAGCCCTTGCTTAATTCTCAAATTGAATAAAGTTTTGTGTAAGGAAATAATTTAGATGCTTAATTGATGCATTAGACTTATTTTGACTTCTTCAAAACATAAGTCAGATGAATCCTAGGCACAAGAATTATGTGACTGATGCTTTGAAGAACTGGTGTCTTTTTATTGATGAAAATATTGTCAATATTGGTCATTATATGACAAAATTGATTATGACATGAGTTTTTGCTTCCGTTTCTTCGAAAATCTAAACTTATTGTCTTGTTTCATCCGCATTTTTCTGGAATATGAAGCTCGGTGTTGAATGTCAAAGCATAACTGTAGGAATTATGATGGGGAGCAGCGCGAGGACGTCAATCTCGAGGCGAGAAATCGTCGGCGACTTGGCAGAATGAGGTTAAAATCCATGATGAAGAAGAAGGCTACCAAGAGAACAATACGCGGTTACTGTTCAAGCGTGAATAATAGCTCTTTTTTTTGTGGAGTTGTTTTGACTTGGTTGGATGGTGGGGATTCTTTTAGAGTGAAAATGAGTGGTGAATGACCAAGAAGGATAATTGAAAGAGAATTTTAATATGTACTAGGCATCACACTTAGGTGTCTCACACCTAAGGGCTTCACACCCTAAAAACATTTTTCATGCCAATAAGCAATTCACATGCTCGAGAGAGTTCTCAAACTCAAATTTTTTATTGATTAATTTCTATTCCTCATGGAGGATTACATTTTTTATTTATAGGAAAAGAAAGCAACTAAACATTTAAGGAAGTAAATAAAAATCCTAATCAAATCAAAATATAATAAAACTAAAAGATGCAATCAAATAAAATCCTAGCTATAATAGAAAGAGATTTTAAAATCAAATCATAAAGAAATCCTAACTAAAAAAAAAGATTACATGGGATCAAATTAAATATTACTAAAATTAAAATTATTCTAATAGATCTTAAAATCTTTTGATGGACGATCCATGATTGTCCAGCATCAAATCTCCCCTTATTAGGGAAAACTCGATCTCGAGGTTTATAATGGGAGAGTGTAATCTTTGAGTTGATTGTAAGAATTCTATTGTAGATTGCAAGATCTTCAAGATGAGCTCCGGGTTTGATTCAAGCTCGAGCGTTAGATCGACCTGTTGCTTTGTTTTTGGTTCCAAATCTTGTTTAAGCTTGGGCTCTGGACCTATTTTTTGATTTGCTTCTTCTAACTGTAGTTCAGGCTCGCACTCTAGATTGATCTTTTGATTTACATCTGATTCTGGCTCACGCTCAGATTCGGGCTTTGATTCTTGATTAAAATTTTGATCTTGCTCTGCTTTCTCGTCTGACTCGAGTTGAGGCTTCGGATCTAGATTGAAATCAAATTTTGATTGAAGATCCACATCTGGCCGGGATGGAGGAATTTATGTTGGCTTTGCTTTAGAATTTGAAGAGAAACAATATCTTCTAGATGGTGGACTAGAGTACATTCTTTCCAAAAGAGGTTTCATAGTTATCCATGAACGGATGTTTGAATGATAATAGTTTCTATACCACCAATATTTTGCCTCTCTCTTTAGCCTACACTCGACATATAAATACATTTTCAGTTGTGACAGATCATAGGTAGAAAATATATTTTCTATATTAAAAATCTAGATGTCAAATTTATAAGCCTCCTCATATCCATCAAATCCATAAAAGAAGGCCAATGTACCAAATTTAAGTGGATTAAAATCCTACTATTGTGAAGGAGGTGGCGGTATTTTACCCCTGATAACTGTGGATCCTTCATCTCTAATACCAAATGATGGGGAGCGGCGCGAGGACTTCGATCTGGAGGCGAGAAATTGTCAGCGACTTGGTGGAATGGGATTAAAATCCATGACGAAAAAGAAGGCTATCAAGATGAACATTATGTGGGTACTGTTCAACCGTGAACAATAGCTCTTTTTTGTGTGTGGAGTTGTTTTGACTTGGTTGGATGGTGGGGATTCTTTTAGAGGGGAAATGATCGGTGGATGATCGAGAAGGATAATTGAAGGAGAATTTTAAATCCAAGGGCTTCACACCCCAAAGACACTTCACATGCCAATAAGCAATATTCATGCTCAAGAGAGAATTCTCAAACTCAATATTTTTATTGATTAATTTCTATTCCTCATGGAGGGTTACATTTCTTATTTATAGAAAAAGAAAGCAACTAAACACTTAAGGAAGTAAATAAAAATCCTAATCAATTCAAAACCTAACAAAACTAAAAGATGCAATCAAATAAAATCCTAGCTAAATAGAAAGAGATTTTAAAATCAAATCGTAAAGAAATCAACTAAAAAAAAGATTACATGGGAATATAGGATCAAATCAAATATTACTAAAATTAAAATTATTCCAATTGATCTTAATATCTTTTTATGGATGATCCATGATTGTCCTGCATCAAATTGTCTATACCTAACTCCTTATAACATGAAGCTCAGGTTACTTGTGTTAGACCCTAGAGGGGGGTGATTAGGGTCTTATGCTAATCTAATCCGATTAAATGCAAATTAAAACTAATTAATAAGTTATCCTAGCAAGTATGAAATATAACAATATATATGAGCTAGGATAAGCAATATGAACAATAAGATATATCCTATATGATAAAAATATATATGCAAGGATATATAAACTAACACAAGAGGTAAACAATTTAACTACAAATGTGATAGGGAAAAATGATCAACGAGCAATACACAATGGCGATGTAGGATATTATGACGCCCCTGGGTTCACACAAGGCTGCAGTCCGAGGTGAAACCAAGAATGTCAAACCTGTCATGCACCACACCGTGCAATAACATGTTTCACCATCACAATTACTATCTCTCTAGTGGAATCAACAACAGGTGTAGGTACAAAGCAAGTAAAAGGTTTTACAACGAGTACTTGATGAAATAATAGAACATAGAATTAACACATCTCCTCAACCAAGTAAACTGAAATACATAGTCAAAGTCTGAACTGAATAACAAAAAAATCTGGAGATCTCAACATGTCTCAAAGTACATAATATCTGATACAGGAAATAAGGCACACAGCCTTTACAACTCTAGAACATAAACCTCTTAAGTCTAAAAATGTCTCAAGTGGAGTACAAAATAAAATATAATAAAAAGACAGCTGAAGCTAAAGTGCATCGCCATCAACCTGCGACTCTCCGGGCTTCTGACTCGTTACCTGAAAGGGGAGGGACAACGAGCGTCAAAGCGCTAGCGAGCAACATCACAACCAACCCCCAGGAAAAGGGCTCGTTGTATACAGAAAATACAGTTATTACATAATAGTGTAAAATCATCATTTCTAATAGCAAATGGGTTTTGGTACTTAAGAAATTACAACACGAGCATAGGTACGTCGAGCGAAATAATCCAAACAAGGAAACCCTCATGTATATACCTTGTATCTCAAATTGTAAATCCCTAAATACTAAACCCGAGATCTAATACAAGAAACAATAAAGGAAACGAATACAAACCCATCTCTACCGATAAGTGAAAACATGACAAGGTTACCGCAAATGTCACGTCAAACTCACATGAGTGTTATGTCCGAAAACGATTAAGTATCTAAAACATAGACTGCATGAAGTGAACGTCCAACTCATGGACTGCAAGTACGAGTATCCAACACATGGACTAAGTATAACCGATATCCAACGCATGGACTAAATCTAACCAATGTCCAAAGCATGGACTGAATATAATCAATGTCCAATACGGGGACTTTAGTCGCTTATAGTCCAGCACAAGGACTTTATCGCTTATAGTCCAACACGAGGACTTTATCGCTTATAGTCCAACACGAGGACTTTATCGCTTATAGTCCAACACGAGGACTCTATCGCTTATAGTCCAACACGAGGACTGTACATGAACCATGAAGTACCACTAGTAATGGAGTGTTCATTCTACTCTTATACATGCCTTGCTGTGCAACTCTAAACTTTGTATCAGGAAAAGTCATCTTACATAAATAACATATGAATTTAGTCTATATGTTTGCACACAGTAGGTGATTAAACAGAAAGAACGAAGAAAACAGGAAAATCTCGGATGAGTCGACTCATGCACTCTTATGAGTCGACTCATGCCTCATGGGTCGACTCGTATACTGACGAGTCGACTCGGCAGAAGATAAAAGACCACAGGAAACGACTTTGTGAGTCGACTCATGATTAGTCATGAGTCGACTCGACATGATGAGTCGACTCATGATGAGTCGTGAGTCGACTCACGAGCTGAAATTTGCATTTTTTCGAACTGAACTTGTTCTACTCGTTCCACATCTTGATTTTACCGATATACATATATCTAGCCTTCAATTTTAGGCTATTACACAGAGAGAAAACATATATAGCGTGAGAATCGATCACTTATATGTTAAACCTAACATTTAACCTTAAACATGAAGGAAATACATTAAACCAATATGAAAACTTGTGCTTTTATTCTTTAAACAAAATTCCAGATCTGGGTTTTCATCAAAATTTGTTGGTGGAAGTTTTAAAAATCTGAAACACGTGATCTTGAACTTTTCACTAGTAAGAACATCATTTTATATTCGAAAATACATCTTAGGCTCAACAAAATTCGTGAAAAACATTTATGAAAACATAAAAACAAAGGAGAGGAGTTTGGCGAGATGTTACTCGCCTTAGATGTGATGGAAGGCTGCCCCCTTTGCTGAAATCCAAAAGAAATGCTGAAATCCCCCTTGAAACACCCCCAAGATCACCAAGAACACCTAGGGTTTGAGAGAGGGGAAGAGGGGCTAGGGTTTCTTGGGAGGTCTGATGAGAAGTGAGTGTTTTCGGGTGGGAAACAATATATAAGCACCAAAGGAACCCGACCCGAAACCCACAAACCCGAGCTGAAACAGGCCAGAAAAACCCGATGAGTCGACTCATGACTTATGATGGGTCGACTCATGGTCATGGGTCGACTCAAAATTTTTATGAGTCGACTCAGCAGAAGGAAATGGGAACAGGACTCGATTTCATGAATCGACTTATGACAGGCGCAAGTCGACTCAACCTGATCAGTCGACTCATGACATGTTATGAGTCGACTCATGAACAAAAATCTGCATACTTCGATTTCTTTAGCACTCATGACATGTTATGAGTCGACTCATGAACAAAAATCTGCATACTTCGATTTCTTTAGCACACGATTTGCAAACTTGCAACTCATCCTCATACCTGAGGCATATACACGTCCTCATAAGCTCAATTATCATTTTCCATGCATGACCATGCAACAAAGATTTTTATAATAGATATTAAATATTATGTTTCACTAATATTTACATATATGAATCATCAAAATCAACGGGGTCTTACATTCTTCCCCCCTTAAAAGAATTTCGTCCTCGAAATTCAGAAAAATCAAATCTAACTCATAAAGATACTAGAAAAGTTTGTCAAGGGTCTAATCCAACCCGCATACATACACCTCTTGAAATATTTACTCCTGATAAGATATAGGAACATTTATATTTAACAGTCCAGGATGATTATATTCCCACTCAACCCTTAATCGAATGGAACTAGTACGTCGGGTGAAAAATCCAAACAAGGAACCCCCCATATATATACCATGCGTTCCATAAGATTATGAATTAAGCGGAAATATTATCACTCTAGTGTTAAATCTAAATTTAACCACACATAAAATCACACACATAATCATACATATAAATCAATTCACTTCCTCAATAGGTGTAGGATGTCGCGCGACATAATACGTTTGCGCTTCCGAAAATCATCTTCGATGTCTACACTTAACCATCAAAAATGTAAATACTCCCACTTAACTCCTAACCAAATGAAACAAGTACATCGAGCGAAAAATCCAAACAAGGAACCCCTCATATATATACCATATGTTCCAAGTACTTAGGAAATAAGTGGTGCTACCCTCATTTTAGTGTTAAGTATAAATATCGGGATATATATAAATACACAATAAAAATTCACATTATACAAATTTTTATTTATTTATCCGCTCAAACAAGTGTGGGTAGTCACGTCACATGCCCTCCTCGTGCTCCCAAGAAGCTTCCTCAACTCCACTCGGTTCCATGGAACCTTCACCAAATGGGATCAGGAACAGCCCTCCTCGTGCTCCCAAGAAGCTTCCTCAACTCCACTCGGTTCCATGGAACCTTCACCAAATGGGATCACCTTGTTCCTGAGTCTTTTGTCTTCTCTAGCAAATATAGACACTGAAATCTCAATAGAAGTCAAACCATTCCGAAACTCCATCTCAGGTGTCTCCAACACTCATTGTTGCTCCTCATCACGCAATTATTTCCTAAGCATAAAAACATCAACTACATCGTGCATACTAGGCATCGGTGCTGGAAGGTCTAGTCTGAATGAAACGGTTCCAAAAGCTCCAAAATCCAGAGCGTTCCAATGTATCTCAGTTCAAGCTTTCTCCGCCTTTTGAATTGTTCAACGCCTTTCACAGATGATACTTTCAGCACAACTGACTCTTCAAAGCTGAAACTCTAATTTTCCTCATCTTTTATCTGCATAGCTCTTTTGCTGACTTGAGCGGCTAGAATATGATTGCTGATCAAATGTTTCTTCCTCAGTAATTTGTCTCATAAGCTCTGGTCTAAGTATTAAGTATTTCCCCAGCCCTACCCAATATAAGGGTGTATTTATAGCCTCCCAATACCTCAAACAAAAGCCCAAACCAAAAGACCAAAAACCCCTCCAACGGATACAAAAAAATAGCCGTTATGGGCATTCTGGGGGCTGGGCGGTCGACCGACCTTTTTTCCGGTCGACCGCTCGCACTGTTCAAACATGGAAAAGTTCCAGAGACATTTTCGGTCGACCGGTCCGGTCGACCGGAGTTACTGTAGCAGTGCGTAGCTGTTTTGTAAAATTAATTTAAAATAGTAAATGAATTCCAAAAATTATGAAATTTTGTGGAAATGTTCTAGACATGTAGAGTAACATTTAAGAGAAAGAATTTTTGAAAAATCTTTTCCCAGTTGAGAGAAATAAATATTTGAACATAAATTTACAGTTTCTGAAAAACTGTTAACATATACGATTTTGTAAAATCAATTGGCACAGTAAATCAACTCCAAAAATAGTAAAAACTGGAGGAAAGTTTCTAAACATGTAGATAAACATGTCAGAGAAAGAATTTTTCAAATATCACTTCCCATTTGTGAAAACTCATCAGTTTTGTAAAACATGCACGAACATGTACACGAACGAAAACGTGAATTTGTAAATTCCTTTAAACATAACAAATCAATTCCAAACTTGATGAAACTTTGAGAAATGTTTGCAAATGATATTTTGAACATGTTACAAAAAGAATTTTCCAATTTGCATTTCCCAATTGTAAAATCTCATTATTTTGCAAAAGTGTTCAAAACATGAAAAAGTGATATACATGAAGTTTGATGTTTTGACATAAACAATGTTTTGAAACTTTGTACAATGATTACATAGACTTGATAAAATATGTATATGATGATTGTTAAGTCTATAAACTGAGAATACAATATTTGAGCTTAGAAACCAAATACGTGTATGTATATATAAACATCAAAATCTAAAACACTTGTATGTATATATATAACTATATATATGCATAGAAA
>BQKN01063366.1:66849-89737 GCA_022839385.1 Asparagus kiusianus
TCTAAAACACTTGTATGTATATATATAACTATATATATGCATAGAAACCAAATACGTGTGTGTATATGATATTGAGCTTAGAGTATCTAACACACATAATATAAAACCTAAACTAAATATACCAAAGCTTGATCTTGATCTTCAATAGGCTTGACTTGATATATTTGCGGATGAAGCTAAACTTGGATCTTAAACTTTGAAATGCATAAGCTTCAACCACTATTCCACCAACCTCCATTGGATATGTTCGTTTAAGCGCAATTCCATCCATCCTCCAACTGCGTTGTTTGCCTAGAATAAATACGAAAATACAAACACTAGACAAACAACATTAGAAGTAAATTGTTTGTTAAACATCATCAAAACAAGAAGGCCAACAACTTGCACAAATTTTTTCTAAAACAATGTTAACATTACCCTTCAAATCTTATATCCTAACTCGTTATCATTTTTCATGTGATTGGAAACAGTTACTAATGTTAGACCTTAGCTCCAGCTGTAGTGCTGTTACTGAAAATAGCTTGCTTTTGGTCAAAGATGGCTTCATCTTCTTAACATGGAGTATTACTTTGACCCTTGACCCTAACTCAACCTGAATTTTACTTGGTGTGTGACCCTACCTGAAGATGAGTGAATCCATGCCTGGTCAAAACATCAATCCTGTATATATATATTTTACCAGGAGTTGGTTCACTTAAGATGACAACTGCTCTGGGTACTTTTGAATTTTCGTTTGGTATTGGACTATAGTGGAATGGTTTGTACTTTAGCTGTATCTAAGCCAAAGCATTTGAAAATCATCAGGTCAAAGCATTGAAACTGTAATTTTTTTACCAGGAATGGGTTCAATGGACATGGCTACAGGTGCAGGTATTTTGAAGTTTTAGTATATTATTGAACTATAGTTGGATAATTTGTACCTGAGCTTTAGGCAAAGCTTTTGAAAACCACAGGTTAAAACATCAAACCTGTAACCCTTTAACCAGGAGTTGGTTTACTGAAGATGGCAACATTTTTGGGTACTTTGAAGTATCGAACTGTAGTTGGCTAATTTGTACTTGAGCTGAACTTAAGCCGAAGCATTTGAAAATCAGTGGAGTCCGGGTTATGGAGAATACCAGGTAATATTTGAAGCTGACCTGAACAAGCTTAGGGCAGTTTATGCCAGATAAACTGTTCCATTAGTCAATGATGCTCTCAGGATTCCTTATGTTTTTTGTTTGTTCACTTAATGCTCTTAAAAATTTGTTAATTTAGTTAATAAATTTTCTCTGTCGAGAATTTTCCTTAGAACCATCCTTGAAGTAATATTCGTGTATTGTCCCTATTTTAAGTTATCACCACAACACTAGTCAAGTAAATATCTTGGTCTTATAACTAATAGTGGCCTCGCTATGAATGTTAAGAGTGATGTAATTTCGTATATACTAAAGCATTGGCATAGGCAATCAGTTTGCTCCTACATGTTTCGGTTATACTTGCATAATTTGTGGACTGAAGAGCTTCTGTTGTACAATATTTTTGTAAGATATGATTTTTTTATTGAGTCTTATCTTATATCATGTCTATGAGATGAATGCAATTCCCTCCACATTTATTATCTTCTCATATTGTTGTGGAAATTTTCTCGTCTAGTAGAATGTTGAAAGTTTCTATGATGGTCCATCTCTTCTCCATAGTTTGCTTCGTCAGGAATTCTGGACGAATATCAGAAATTTGACGTATCGTTGACAGAGAACAAAATATTGTGAAACCTTTCATTTTAGTCTATTATCTGAGTTGTAGGCTGCAAGACACCTATACAGACATCTTGTTTTTGTTTAAGTAATGAATATACTCCTCCAATTTATGCCATGGGCAACATGTAGCTCTGCATATGCCTCCAGTTTACGCTGCTGTCTAATTCTTACATTTACAACTACAACTTACTGATTTAACTAAAGTTGGGTTATATGTATTTCACTCATTATATTTTAGCAACTCAGAGTTAAACATATTCAGAAATTAAATCAGCATCCTATGTATGAGGACTAAAGTAATCTGAAATAAGAAGTCATCTCATGGCTATGTTTTCAGAATCTAGCACTTATTAACCACTAGTCATATTCTGTTGGAGATAGTGCTAGTGAGGTTAATTCTACTTCCCTTAAAAAATTAATACAATTTTTTACATCATGTCCACCAGTTGTAAAAGCAAGTCTTAAGGTTAACTTATATTCTCATATTCATAATTGAAGTCTTCACATGCCGGTTCAGTCTAGCTCATCAAAATTGTGTACGATCTGGTATATCTTCAGTTTCTTTTCACATTATCAAGCATGTGAAAATATTCCCAGTGGTTCCTTCTGTTGATGCCAAAGACAAAGAATTTGTATCCTTAGTTGAAATTGTCCTTCTTGTGTGGTAATTAGCATTGCTAGATTTTACTGGCAGTGCCAGGTGTAAATAAAAGAAGATTTTATTGTAGATGAGAGCCAGCATAACAACTTTGTTAGGTACCTTTTAGAATTGGAAAATACATCACAGACGGAGAAGAAAATAATTGTCTTCATTTGTAGAGTTTAGTTTGCTAATTCATAGACCTTAAGATTTGTTTGGAGCAGAACATTGCAACATGGATCTTCAGCTTTGACTGAAGGATACAGAGGAATGTAATTGGAGCTATATGGTCCGTGTAATATACTGATATAGATCTCTTACAATTGAATAGGCATACACTAAACAGAAAAGATAACTTCAAGTTTAGCCAATTCGGCGTCTGTGCATGTCCAAATGCTGCAAACTTAAGATCAGCCTGGGATATAGGAATAGGATTTTTCTGTTGATGAAAGAAGTTAAATTCTTATTTAATCTAAAATGATTATTGGAGCTGGATGTCTGGAGCTAATGTTAAAATTGGCCTTATTTAGTTACCACCTATATCGCAAAGCATTGCTTTTGAAGCTTCATGCCTTTCCAGTGGAATACAATACATATTAAGCAGGTTTTCTTGGGAATAGATTTGTTTTATATCACTAGCGACAGTGTATCAGTAGGCGATAGAAGGTACTAGAAAAAAGGTGAATTCTGATTAGAACTTTTCTCAAACTTTGGTATGTATGGAAGCATTTATGAACTTTGATTATAATATTTTTTTGGTTAAAGAGTCCTTTAGAATTGATGGATGTGCTTAAAGGATCATGGCATGCATAATTACATTCGATAAGAAGTTTAGAATGTTAATAGATCTTTCAGCTCTGCACAAGAGTTGGAACTTGTTCATGGATTCTCTTGTGGAGCTTGTCTTGTTCATGGCCATCCTTGCGCACTTGCTTAGTTTTAGTAGTCGTAGATGTTCTCTTCTATTTGATCATTTAGTATAAACTCCACATGTAGCTTATGTATAAATTTCCACTTTCTCTAGCGTGTTACTTTGTGTGGTAAACTTTCCGTTTAAGTGGAAAAATATGAAGAGTAGGCTTGATATGATTGACATCTAATATTATAAGTCAAAAAATTCTTTCTTTGTTTCTCTCTCATTTCACTAAATTTCTTCAAATAAATTTCTTATTTGGCCTATTTCTTGAACTCTCTTTGTGCTTCTATGTTGCTACAGTTGAATTCTGTTGTTTGTTCTGATATAAGATTAGATCTGTGTTTGTTATGAATATCATGTTACTCCATCATATTTTTCCTGCACCTAACACTAAATTCTATTGTTTAAGATTTTGGCAATGCGTCATCCACGGAGGTTTGTCCTAACAGGCTGTTTAACGGCATTAACTGTGAGTTTTATTCCATGTAATTTGGTTTATTGTAATTTGGTTTACTATAATTTATTTCCTTAGCGTAATCACTTTTTTGTTTATATTACTTACATAATATGTTGCATACAGGTAATGACAATTCTATCTGCTGTTCTTGGCTGGGCTGCCCCAAATCTGGTAAGCAAGTTGTTTTACGAGAGTCTGAAAATGTAGCATTTCTTTTATGTTTTATCATTATATTTCTAATATTTTCATCTGAATTTAAGATTTGGGGTTAATTTTGGAAAATGAGGGCCCTCCAAATTATAGTGTTATTATAGATAACCCCCTTCAGCTTTCAAAATATTATTTACCCCCTCAACTTTTCTCACTTAACCCCCTAAACTAATATAATTTAAATCTAAAGGAACAAATGATTTAAAATGACCATACTATCCCTAAGACATTAAAATTCTTTACCACAGTGTTCCTTTTTAACTTCTTTTTGGTTACCTCTTCTTATTCCTCCATCTTCATTGCTAGGTTCATGTGCAAATCTATTTTTTTCTTTCTTTTTTAAACTCTAAAACTTCTTTTATTTTCTATTTGTCCATGCTTATAATGTTTGAAACAATTGAAACTTTTAAATTTTTTTCTGAAGATTAGTTTCCTTATCAAAACTCATCGAACCGATGATTGGGTTGGGTTTTTACACTCACATGAATTTTTTTTCAACCAAGGGTATTTTAATCATTGGATATTTCAAATTAATAATATTATGGGGTTATTTGAAAAAATTAGAAAGATAAAGGGGGTTTTATGAGACACGGCATAGTTAAGGGGGTTTTCGTCGTATTTTGAAAGTTGAGGGAGTTTATCTACTACACCCTCAAATTTGAGGGGGGGGGGGGGGGGGTTTCTAAAGTTAACCCTAAGATTTTTGTTTTCCGTTAATTGTTGTCACTTTATGTCTGATGAAAGGAAGTTTATATTATATCTAGGCCCTTTCAGAATGAATGCAAAGGCTAGTTCTTTCTTTGATCAGTACGATATTGTAATCTACATACAGTGATACTGTATCCCCGCCAACTGTGTTGCATAGTTTATTTTACTCATATTATTGTAAAGGAACAAAGTGTATTATGTCATTCAGGGTAGATTTTTGTTTCTGAGACATCCAATTTAATATATTTAAGTTATCAACTGATGTCATAATACACTAGTCCTCATGTTAATGAAATTTGGTTGAGATATGTGAATAACAACACAGGTAAGTTGATGGGTGAAAAATTGGTGTCAATTAGCTAGAAACAGCATCATTACCTACTTTCAGTGGCTCTTTTTGGGGATCATTGTAGCCATGTGGCTATATATATTTCCTATAATTTCATGAAAATGATTATATTCCATGTGGTTGTTAGACTCTTAGTTTCTTATTCTTGTAAACTTTAAGACTGTGATATGTAAACTTTAAGCCTGTGATATGTAGACACCTCCCAATCAAAAAAATGGCTTGTCTGCCTAGTGAACATGCACGTCCAGCTGCGCCATGTGCTTTCATATCTGTAGACATCTGTTCACCTTAAAAGCAAGTGTAGGATGAAGCAATATTTTTCCTCCTTTGACAAAATTTGGTTTATATATCATTTTACTATTTTGGTCTATTTCATTTGTGAATTATATTCCGAGACATATACTTACTGATATGCATTCATATTAAAAAAAAGGTATATATGTATCCTTGGACTCAAGTCTAGAATTTGAGCAGCTTCCGCCATAGCTACCTCAAGTACATTTCGAGTACACATAACTACGTTTGAAAATTACAGTTGATAGCTAATTATAGTGCAAGAGATGAGACAAATATATCCTTAATGGTTTTGACTTCATTCAGTGTGTTAATTTTATATGAGATGTGTATCTTCCTTATGTTGGTAGGTTTGGAAAAGCTGTGAACTTGACCAACTTTTTTTCCTTCTTTATAATATCTTTAAACTTGTAGTCTTGGGAAATTAATGATGAAAAGTTGTAAGAAAAGGCTACCTAAAATTTCTATTTGACGTAGTGAAGGGTGGTGAGATGGAAAGAAATTTTATATTACTGCAGAGGGAGCTGAAGTTTTTGAACTTTGTTGTTCACTAGAGCTTCATGGTTAGTATTTAACTTCGTTTGACTAAAATTTATGTAGATATGTCATCGGTAATGCATCACACATATGCTTGTCAAAGGAAAGTTACTTTATGCAATGATTCATCTTTCCTAAAGATAAATCTGTAAATAAGAATGCTGATCTATGCTTGAAAGGAAAGAATTCTTCTTTTACTCTTGGCATGTTTGTCTCTCTGCATAATATTTAGAAGTAAACCATGCTTTTGTTGGTATTTGTTCAGACTTCAGTTTACATCTCAAGTAATCTATCCCAATATATGGGCTTGAAATGATGCAGATTTCTCGCAAATGGACACATAACATAACCACTGTATTGTTCTTTGGATTTGGGCTTTGGTCTATCTGGGAAGGATTTACTGAAGAAGGGTACATGCATCTGCCCGCTTCGATTTTTTGTATTTGTTTGAGTTTTTGATAAGCAGTTAAAATTGATTTTGATAACCATGGTTGTATTTTGATTGTTAGGGAAGCTGAGGAGTTGAAAGAAGTAGAAGCCAAGCTGGTTGGTGATATTATCTCCTACTGTGAGTTCTTTCAGTCTATAAACTCACACACTGACATGTCTGAAATGATTAGGGTGCTGAATGGAAAGCAGATTCAGGAGTAGCCAAAGGAAATTCTGAGGTCAGTTGCAAATTGCTATTAAAATTTGATTTCTGCATATACTCTAATTAAAAAAATTACTCCTTTTCTGCACCTTCTTTTGGTTATCTAACTACCCATTTTATTCATAAAATGATCCTCCATTCGCAAGCGGTGGGTTGTAGATGTGATTGACACCTAAAGTTGTTACTGCTTTGTGTATACTACAATACTCTCCTTCCATTTGCTTTTTTAAGATAGAAAGGGAAATATCCTTTTACCAGTTATGATTCTGATTTTCTCATATCTTGAGGATTTAAATTCAAACACTTGCTGGCCACCAGGGTTCCAAGTTGATTCTTTGTTGTTCAATTATATATTAATTATTTTTTCCTTGTTACATATGTTAGCTTGACATGATTTGTCATTCATTTAACAAGTTACAAAAGCTACAAATTTAAAATGACTGTAGCTTAGAATCTCATTGGTTGTAAGTTTGGCTCTTAAGCTAGAACTCATGGTTAAGGTTTTACATTGTCTGTTCTTCAGAGAAATCCTGGGGAGCACGATCTAGAATCCAGTAATCATCGGAAGCCTTTAAATACAATGGTTCTGTGCTTTGTATCAAATATAAAATAATGTTATTGTCTTTTACCTCTAAACTCAATATAAATTTATATTAGATAAGAACATTAATAAGCAGATAAAACTGTAAATAACTGACTGACTAGCCATGTGTGATGCAGGACGATCATGAGCCGTTGATCAAAAGAATTTATGATTTAATAGAATCTCTTTGTAGTTTTTTTAGAAGAAAAACTTCTCATACTTCTTAAATTTTCATTAGAAACGAGTACAAATAAATAAGCAGAGAAATGCCTCAAATCAGGAATCCCACCAAATCAGGAAATTCCTCAATAAGCCAATCTCTAGGCTAGAAAATAGGAAACTAACTGTAAATCAAATCTGAAATAGTAATTTCAGATTTTATTTTATTTTTTAAATAGAAAATCCTAATTTATATCCTAAAAATCCGACACCCCCTCAAGTTGGAGCGTAAATGTCTATCATGCCCAACTTGCTTACAAACAACTCAAACAGTTCTAAAAAGTCCTTTGGTGAAGATATCAGCTATTTGTTGCATAGAAGGAACGAAAGGCAAACAAATAGCTCCACAATCAATCTTCTCCTTTATGAAGTGTCTGCCAATCTCCACATGCTTCGTGCGATCATGTTGTACTGGATTTTGTGCAATATTTATGACTGCTTTGTTGTCACAATACAATTTCATTGGCATATGTATTGGTATCTACAACGCTTCAAGAATTCTCCTCAACCAAAGTATCTCACAGACTCCGTTAGCCATAGCCCTATATTCTGCCTCGGCACTACTCCTTGCTATAACATTTTGTTTCTTGCTTCGCCATTCTTGCTTCGTCATGTGACCAGATTTCCCCAAACATAAGTACAATATCTTGAAGTGGATCTCCCGTCAATAACTGATCCTGCCCAATCTACATTAGTATATGCCTTTATGTTCTGCCGTGTGGTCTTCTGGAAGAGTAAGCCCTTGCCTGGTGTACTTTTTAAGTATCTAAGAGTCCGATATACTGCTTCAAGATGTTTATCATAAGGTGAATGCATAAACTAGCTTACTAAACTCACAGCAAAAGCAATATCTGGCCGTGTATGTGATAAGTAAATCAACTTTTCCACTAATTTTTTGTATCGAGTTGTATTCACCATATCACTTTCCTTGTCAAACTCCATATTTCTGATTGGGATCGATTGGAGTATTAGCTGGCTTACAACCGCTCATACCAGTCTCCTTAAGGAGATTAAGAACATACTTCCGTTGGGAGACAAAAATCCCTTTCTTTGACCTAGCAACCTCCATGCCAAGGAAATACCTCAAAGATTCTAAGCCGTTGATCTCAAATGTTGATGAGATGGAAGTCTTCAATCGATTCATCTCAAGCACATCATCTCCAGTGAGAATTATATCATCTACATACACAATTAGTATGGAAATCTTCCCATCCTGTGAATGTTTGAAAAACATCGTGTGATCACCTTGCCCTTGAGAATACCCTTGACTTTTAATGAACTGAGTAAATTTCTCATACCAGGCTCTTGGCAACTTGGCAACTGTTTCAACCCGCATAAGGATTTCTTTAGTTTACACACCTTTGTGCCGACCTTTTCACCAAATCCGGGGGTGCATCCATGTACACTTTTTCCTCTAAATCTCCGTTGAGAAATGCATTTTTTACAACCAACTGTTGCAGGGACTAGTCAAGATTATTTGCAAGAGACAAAAAAACTCTCATGGAGTTTAGCTTAGCAATTGGGGCGAATGTCTCCAAGTAATCAATGTCGTAGGTCTGAGTGAACCCCTTGGCTACTAGTCGAGCTTTGTACCGTTCTAGAGAGCCATCAGATTTATACTTGACAGTTAACACCCATTTGCACCCTACAATTGTCTTCCCTCTCTGTAGATCAACTAATTCCCATGTGCCATTTTTTCAAGAGCTTTCATCTCCTCAAAGACAACCTCCTTTGACTCAGGAACTTTCAGAGCATCCTGCACAGTATTAGGAATCTTCATACAAGACAATTGTGTGGTAAAAGCACGAAAGACGGGTGATAGATTTTCATGACACATATTTGGACAATGGATGTTGGGTACAAGACCTCACACCCTTTCAGATGGCAATGGGAAGATTAGAATCATCAAACTCTGGAGGGTTTATGGATTCTTGGTAGTGCAAAGGATTAGAAGATCCTTTCTTTTGAGTTATCCTCTGTCACGAGTAGACGATATCAAATGGTACTAATATTATAGTTTTTTCCCTGTTTCTTCTTTGTTAGTTGTTATAGGGTCATGAACATCATGAGATGGCACTGTAGGAAGACCTGTGTTTTCAGTATCTAAAACACTCGACCCACTTTCCCTTGGTATATAATAAGGCTTGGATTTTCAGGTTGAATAATCAAAGTTGGGGAAGTGTCATTTTGTGAATCTTCGGTTTGGAAAAAATCATAAAAAAACGAATCTTTATTTTGGTTCCCCCTGAAGATGAGACGTGAAATAGGGAATTAATTCAAAAATTGTAACATCCATGGTAACAAACATTTTCTTTGAAATGGGTTCAAAACATTTATATCCCTTTTGTGTTGGAGCATATCCAACAAACACACATTTTGTGGCCCGGGGTTCAAGTTTTCCTCGATTATGACTATCAATATGAACAAATGCGGTATATCCAAATATTTTTAATGGTAAAGAAGAAGAAAGTCTATTTGTAGGAAAAAAACTTATGAAAAATATCAAAAGGTGTTTCAAAGTTTAAGGTCTTATTAGGCATTCTATTTGTGAGGTATGTAGTAGTAAGAACAGCTTCACCCCAAAGATATTTTGGTACCTGAATGGTAAAAAGTAATGTCTAAGCTACTTCCAACAAGTGTTTGTTTTTTCTATTTGTGAGGTATGTAGTAGTAAGAACAGCTTCACCCCAAAGATATTTTGGTACCTGAATGGTAAAAAGTAATGTCTAAGCTACTTCCAACAAGTGTTTGTTTTTTCTTTTAGCTAAACCATTTTGTTGCGGAGTGTCAATACAAGAATTTTGATGACCAATTCCTTTTTTGAGGAAAAATTGGCCCAAAACATTCTTGAAATATTCTCAAACATTATCACTCCGCAAAATTTGAATATTTTTTTGAAATTGTGTTTGTACCATGATGTAAAATTTTTTGAAAATTGTTTCCACTTTAGATTTTTCCTTCATCAAATAAACCCAACTTAATCTCGTGTGATCATCAATAAAGGTCACAAACCATTTTTTGCCCGAATATGTAGATGTTCATATGGACCCCAAATATCACTATGGATTACAGTAAATGGTGTAGTTGGTTTATACGGTTGGGGGGAAAAAGATGCACGATGATGTTTAGCAAACTGACAGACTTCACATTGAAAAGAAGATGGACTTTTATTTATAAATAAATTTGGAAACAAGTATTTTAAATACTAAAAACTAGGATGACCTAACCTATAATACCATAACATGATATCATTATCTTTGGAAAAAATAGAATTTAAGCAAGTACTTGACATCGTCTACTCAAGTCAGGTCCATCGTCAAAATAATAGTCCATCTTTTTCCTTAGCACTGCCAATCATCCTCCCCGTGGTCAACTCCTGAAACTCATAATAAGAAGAGTAAAAATTAGCTTGACACTGATGATCAGAAGTAATTTTACTGATGGACAATAGATTGCAAGACAAATTGGGAACGTGGAGCACATCATGAAGGGTTATCGATGAAGTGAGTTTGATAGTTTCTATCCCGACAATTACTAAGAGTGAATCATCTGTAATTTTAACCTTTTTATTGCCTGCACAAGGACTATAGGAGAACATTTTAGAGCAACCAGTCATGATTAGTCGCACCAAAATCAATTATCCAAGAATGAACAGAATTAGGAACAATACCTAAAAATGCAACGACAAGAGAGTTACTCTTCTAAACCAAAGAACAAGATGGAGTTAAGGACGGTTTTGGAGATTGAAACAATTTATATAGGTGCTCTAATTGCTCCTTGGTAAAAGGAACTGCATCTGAGTTGGTAGAAGGCTCCGAAGTCTCTTCAGTAGTGACTGAGTAGGCACGACCGTCACGTTTGGATTTTGGCTTCTAATTCGCTGGTTTACTATGGAGCTTCCAACATGTCTCCCTCGTATGCCATGGTTTTTTGCAATGGTCGCACCATGGTTTTTTCGCTCGTCATTGTCGAAATCAACACCTCTTGACACAAGGGCAGAGCTCTCAGATTCAATGTTGAAACCAGGTTCAGTATTGTTCATCATGATTTTTCTCCTTAACTCCTCACGTCTAACCTCAGAAAATACTTCCCGAATAGAAGGCAATGGCTTCTTGCCAAGAACACGGCCTCGAATTTCGTCCAAACTCCGATTAAGGCCGGCTAAAAACATATAAGCTCTGTTGTTTTCTTCTCTTCTTGTGGCGAGCATAGTCATTCGAATTTTCCCAAACATCATCATAACACTGATCGAGTTCGTGCCATAATGTTACCAGTTCGTTGTAATAAGTGGTAACATCACGATCGTTCTGTTTGGATTTCCAGAGAGGAGTTTTCAACTCAAAAATCTGAGAAGAAATCTCTAGGTCTGAATAAAGATGTCAAATGGCCTCCCAGACATCTCGAGCAGTAGGAAGAAATAGGTGAGGTTTTCCAATGGCAGGTTCCATAGAATTGATGAGCCAAGCAATAACAAGAGAATTTTCGGACTGTCATTTTTTCAGATTTGGATCACCAACAGCAAGTTTTGAAATTTGTCCAATCGAATGCTCGATTTTCTCTCTGCCATCAATCGTCAACTTTACGGACTGAGCCCATTCGAGATAGTTATGTTCGTTGAGTTTTATACCTGATAGTTATGTTCGTTGAGTTTTATACCTGTGGATAAAGGGTCAAATTCTGGGAATAATAATCAGCAGGTACAGACGTGAAAGAAATAGTAAGGTTGGTCAGAATGAGTTCGGAAATACCAGAAGAACCGAAAGAGGCAGTAGGGTTTCTTTGAGCACCGGTCATCGCCGACTTGTACATCATTAATAGTAAGAAAAAAAAGAAAAAAAAGCATTCGGCTAATGCCATGTAGTTTTTTTAGAAGAAAAACATCTCATACTACTTAAATTTTCATTAGAAACGAGTACAAATAAATAGCAGAGAAATGCCTCAAATCAGGAATCCCACCAAATCAGGAATTTCCTCATTAAGCCAATCTCTAGGCTAGAAAATAGGAACCAATTGTAAATCAAATCTGAAATAGTAATTTCAGATTTTATTTTATTTTTAAATAGAAAATCCTAATTTATATCCTAAAAACCGGACACTCTTTTATTTTAGTATTATATATTATGTAATCTTTATTTTTAGGTAATATCTTTTTAGGATTTGATTTTAGGATCATGTAGAATCTTTGAGAATTTACTTTGTTAGAGATTTTATTTTGTTTCATTTTAGTTAGGATTTGATTAGGATTTTTATTTGCTGCCTTAACTGTTTAGATACTTACTTTTTTTATAAATAAGAGATGTAATCCTCCATAAGGAATAAACAATTGATTAGTAAAAATATTAAGTTATGAGAATTCTCTCTTCAGCATGTGAAACTCGAGGTCGAGTTTTTTTTTTCTAACTAGTGGAGATTTGATATAGGATGATCATGTGTCGTTGATCAAAATTTTTTAGGATTTACTAGAATCTCTTTTATTTTAGTACCATATGATATAATCTTTATTTTTTAGGTTATATTTTCTTAGGATTTGGTTTTAAGATCATTAAGAATCTTTGAGAATTTACTTTGTAAGGGTTTTGATTAGGATTTTGATTTGCTTCCTTAACTATTTACATGCTTTCTTTTTCATAAATAAGAGCTGTAATCCTTTGTGAGGAATAGACATTTAATTAATAAAAATATTGAGTTATGAGAATTCTCTATTGACCATGCAAGGTGATCTTGGCATGTGATTTGCCTCTTGTGGTGTGAAGCCCTTGGATGTGAGGCACCTAGGTATGAAGCATATGTATTTATCTAAAATCCTTTCTTTATTCCTAACATAATAACATTTAAACAAATGCTCTCCTAAAACGAAATCCTTCATTAAACAGTAAACACCAAAGAATCCGAAAATGATATGTTTCACGGATAAGCAGTGACTCATGTCTGTTCATGAGGGTGAACGATAATGTTTGCGTTCATCCATGTGAACAATAACAAAGGTGATGTTCATCACCTTTGCGGCAACCTTCTAATCCCTCACACCTCGTCATTGACTAGATCCAATCATGCACAGCTTCAACAAGCCCTGATGAGCTCTCGTGATTCGATTAAGTATCGCCATTGTCAAATCATCTCTGATTGACCCTCCATGAATTATGATCTCTCGCCGCCAAGGCCTTACAACATGGCTCTAGAAAGTTATTAAAGACTTGACAATTTACTTGCTCCTTTGAAGTCTCGATCAAATTTGAGTACCCGCCAAAGTGCACCATATTGAGAAACTTGTGCTTTTTGATCGATCCCGATTGTCGTCAAAGGCCTATTTTAGGAGTCTTACTTTCGAATCGGAGCCCTCGCCCCAATCCACATCAATGTGAACAATGACCAAGCTATTTTATTTCTATTAATTTGGTTTCATTATAAGTCCTACTATAATTTGATTCCACGTCACTAAGTGGCTTGTAATTTTTCTTAGCCTTGTCATTTTGTCCGAACATGTTGTTGTGCTGAGCATTAGAAAAGGTGAAACCTAGCTTCTGACATTTGACTATGCAATTTTTTGGTAATGATATTTTCATCGCAGTCAGTAGAGTTCTATGTTGTCCTTAGGTTGTCTTATACTCTTGCTCCTCAAGGCTTGGAACTGTAGTGAAAGAAAAAACACATACTATCACATTTAGATTAATGTCAATATGATAAAAGAAAGCAAATGATTGCATCCATAAGAAGCTGGAGGATAAAAGGAGGGAGAACTAAATGTGACTGATTGGGCAACCACATTATAATTGCCAGTTATGGGATAGTGATGGTATGACCAAAAGTAAGGGTAGACCTTGATGGGCGTGAGTTAGTGCTTAGAGAGATGTGATAGTTATTAATTTAACAAAGAAAATGATCCTTAATATATATATATATATATATATATATATATAGGAGTGAAGAAAGGAGTCATACTTTCTTATTCTTGTGACAGAACAATATTACTTAGGTTGAACATTCTTTCTTATTTTGGTTGTTGGTCTTTCTACATTTCACATGCCGAAAATCTAGTCAAAGAACTGGCTATTGTCGTTCTTCTCATTAGCACACATCCTTGCCCACTTTATTATAAACATAGCTTTCTTGCATGATTATCTTATTCCTCAGTGACCTCAACACCTTTATTGCTAATCATTTGTTTGTTCTTTTATCTTTGACCTTTTCCTATCAAAGGACAATAGTTCGGTACCATATTAACCATTTTATTTCGTGTTTATGTATACGTAATGCACAAGACGGGTATTTTCACATTTTTTGGTTTTCGTTCTTGCATGCTTGGCATCTTGCTTGCTCTTAGCCTTCTTAAGTAGTCAATGTTTTAAAAAGCTGCCGCTTAACCCACCTAGGCTCCCTCCTAGGCCTAGGCACCGCCTAGGCCATCCCCCTAGGTCTTAGGAACGCCTAAAGGAGCGGAGACTGCTTATGCGGACTGCATCGTTTAGATTTTGGTCGTGATTTCCTATGTTGTTATCTCCATGTCCTCTAACCTTTACCAAGCTCCTTTGGCTGCTTGCACTGACTACGAACACCTCCTAGGCTCCTCCAACTCCTTAAACCTTCAGCAAGACCTCCTCCTATCACCATTTAAACAAAAAAAAGAAAATCCTCTTAGGCTTATTCTAGGCGCCCGTTTGGAACCTTGTGGCGCCTAGCGCTTTTGATAATATTGATTGTAATTAATAAAATAAATAATATATATATGAAAGCACCTAGGCCTTGCCTAGGCTCTAGTTGCCAGGTCCAACGTCTAGACTGCCTAGCACTTTCTGTAACCTTATAATTAGTGCATGATAGTGCATTTGACTATGTTCATTCGTTGTGCTTTCCCTGCTTTATTAACTAGCATTTTGGCCCATGCAAAGCACGGGCCAGCCTTGTCTATTGTCCTCTATTGGTCTACATATTCTTATGCAGTGTTTGAGCTCTGGTGTTTCACTATCACATATTGACATGCTAACTTTTATTTAAATATCATTGCATATCATTTATTTTATTTACCTATGCAAAAGTTTCAAATATTTGATATGAACTAATTAGGGAGAAGTAATATGGTTTCGCCTAATTTTTTTCATAGCTTGAAACTAAATGGCTCATTACATGTTTAATTTATATAATTTGATAGGAACTAATCTATACGGCTAAAAGGATAACGACAAAGGTTCATATGATCTAATCCATATACTTAAAACATATAATAATGGCATCTAAAACATTCACAAAAAAATTCACCAAAATCACACCTCATGCTTTAAATTTATAAGTAGATTCATATTGATTGCTAAGGGCAATGTCGTATAGTTCATTGACCAAAAAAAAAAGAAAAAAACTTAAAGCAACCAGCCCTCAGGGTAAACAAATGAGATTCATATTGCTTGCTGATAAGGGATAGGCCACGTATCAACCAAATATAAGAGAAAAGAAATTTTATGCCACTCCACAAAATTTTTAATATATTCGAGATGTACTGTAAATAAATTTGAGAAGTAGCAGTAGCATGAAATGATTTGATCGGACATATTTGTCCAAAATGATTAGAATGTCCTGGTTGATGTTCAAATCTGAAATACATATTCCCGTAACCTTGTAAGCACTGCATGACAGTGCATTTGACTATGTTCCTTCATTGTGTTTTCTCTGCTTCATTATAATTATAGTGAACAGTGAGATCAGAGGATCGAGCTCTTCTGTCCGTATCTATTTTGAGATATTGACATCAAAATTGAGTTTGATTTGATTCGAGTCAAAGTCATGCTTTCTTTATTTTAGTGATCAAGTTAGTTTGAGATTTAGCTAGCAAATTAGTACATTTAAATCTCGTCTCTATGTCTTTACATAAGATTAGGTTTAGATGAGATTCTAGTTGAAATTTTTATCTGGTTAGTTGGAGAATAGTGTTAAAGAATTGGTTTACTCTGAATTTTTAGTTTTTGCCTTGCTGAGTGAGTGCTATTTGAAATGTTTCCTAAAGAAGTTATTTTAATTGAGATTCTTAAGTGTCGCATCCCTTTCTGCTTCCTGTTACCTGACATGAGAGCCATCTACAGACCTCAATCCACATTGACTACCTTCTCAAACCCTATCCCTTCCGAAATCGAACTCTTTCAAAGACTGATCCAACTTGTCCCTTTTATTTTCTCCAAATCTTCTGCGCTCTCAACCCAGAAAACCAGTAGCAATGGGAGCAAGCTGGTAGCTACTATAATAACTGGGGGAAAAAACGAGCGAGAGCAACATCTCTTCTTCACTCCAAAGGTGTCAACATTCTAGATTTGGTCTCTATCAATTTCAGATCTGATCTCAGGCCATTTCATCTTCAATTTAGTCTAAATCGATCAGTATCCAAGCAGATCCTGTCAAGGTTATTCGTTTTGAGATCAAAATCTTCATCCTCTTCGAGAAATGACATGAGTCCATCATCATTAACAGTTGCAAGGCAACAATTACATGATTGGCATGAAGATTAATTATCAGATTGCAGACTTGATTGAAACTCTTCAATGCTCAAGTGAACTTCTGAAATCTATTTACATTGAAGCCTTAGACTTTACCTTTATTTCTAAGGATGTCATTACATCTTCACTGATTCTTTTAAAATTCAGTCTGCATTACCCTAACCATACATTAAAAAAAGGGAGAGAGATTGTCTCAAAGCACCTTACATAAGTTGCTTTCCTTAACATGATTCGAGATTTATGTGCTTATGTTGAATGTTGATGTTAATTTTAAGTAAACTTTATTCTAATATTAATATTCAAATCTACCGTATTACCATCTTCTCTTTTGCTCGACTGATGTGGTCCTTATGTTGGCAGACGTTGGCAAGTGACTGATGTGGTCCTTATGTTGGAAAAAGCTATCAGAGTTAGTAAAGTAGTAAATATAATTTTTTTAAATGAATGACCGAGGTGATGGATGTTGGCAAGTGACTGATGTGGCCCCCAAATTGGTTCAATAGGTTAGTTGGCAGACAATCATTTCAGGTTTAGAAGAACGGTCTGGGAAGGTTCTAAGGTTTCTGATCCTAATGTTTCATAACCCAAAGTTTCTGAGTTCGAGGTAGGCTATCAACAAACAGCTATCAACAAACAGTCATGATGGTCCAGGAAGAGCTTCCTCTTTTAGAGCTCATTAGAAGAAACTCATAGATAATCTTAACAGATACACAGAAGAGGGTTTGAAAATTACCAACAACTCAATAGGAAACTTTGGCATCCATGTGACATCACCTTCTAGGTGACAATCGGGAATCATCAAGATCTTTCCTCTATACATTAGAATTGCGCCCGAGAGAGTTGAGACTGGCACTCCCACCTTTGATGGAAAGGTAGAACCCAGTGCCTTTTCTTAGTTGAATCAACATGGTAGCTTTTTTTTTTAGTTCTAAGAGATGATGCGTAAATGATGTGTGCTATGCCACAAGGAAGCTATCAGGTTCAATAAAGCAGTATTGGCAAGAACTTGGACAGAATTTAGAATATTCAGGTGCGGCACAATTTTGTAATTGGCTTAAAATGAAGGAAGGCTAACTGGAGAAATATATGTCCATGTCTACTATCAGAGGAAACTCTTCGAAGAGTTGATGAATCTGAAATAAAGATCTGGAAGTGTTGTCGAATACATAAACAACTTTGAAGCACTCACTAGGTGTGACATTAGTGGTGACGCTTAGACTATCATCAGTAGGTTCATGATTGTGTTGAAACCAAATATCAAGGTAGATTCACTCCATGATATTGACACATTACAGGAAGTCATTCAAAAAGCAATAATTGTTGAATGATATATTAAGCACTTCATTATTTGACGATAAACTTCAATTTGGAAACTCCGTGGAGAAAAGCTAGCAATCAAGGATTCACCTACCAAACAGGTAGCAATATTCTGCTTCGTGGTCTCTGTGTTCAACAGTAATAAGATTGAGCATGCAGACATTAGTTAAGATGGTTTTTCTGTGTTTTCATTGTCATGGAAAAGAACATATTGCTAGGACTTGTGCAAAAAGACATTTATGTGAAGAGTAAGGCAACCAGAAGATCTTAAAATGTTGATGTAATAGTTCCTAAAGATAAACCATCTGATGTGTATTAACAGTACCTTGGTGATGAAAGCCTCATGTCAATGTCCTACACTTCATTCTAACCACCCCAAAGTCAGAAAGAAGACTAGAAGCGCACTTTGCTCTCTTCTTTTTCACACATGCATCAAATGTGATCGTAACAGTTGCAAAGTTGTCCTTGTTGGAGGGAGATCTCTAAATATGGTCTCTAAGATTGCTTTTGCCAGGATGAAATTGAAATCTGAGCTTTCCCCTTAACCCTTTAAAGCGTCCTTGTTGGATGAGACTACTTTTTTAAGTGAATTAAACTTGTTGTAAACATAATGCAAGACTACATAGTCTCCTTCTGAGATACTTAAGCCACAAGCCAGAATTTTCTGAAGAGTTATAGTTAAAACCTTTATGAGTATCTGAAGACAGCCATCATGCTCAGAAAATGAACCCTTTATGAAGAAGCTTGGAAGTGTTGTGGCAGATGTTTGAGGTTTCTCTCGCTACAAACATCAATTTAAGGTTCTATTTTAAGTGCATAAGCTAAATTATTTTGGGGGTCTAATATTCTAGAATGTCAAGGTAACTTTGCATTCTTAGATAATAGTTAAGAGTTAAAGGAGGTTCTACGCAACCTCTCCATTAACAGGGTGCAAGGGACATCGATTTTATATCCTAGGACCCACTTAATGTGATAGCTGTTTTTTTTTTGTGTGTGCGGGGTCCGGCCCCCCCCCCCCGGGCTGTAAGTAATAAAATGCTGTCCTCCTCGTACGCTCGTGTCTGCATCATGATTTTCTTGCCTAAATGGATTTGATTCTTTACCAGTACATGTTTCAAAGTCCTACATTCCCTGAGTGTATTTTCAATTATAATTTGAACTTGTAGTTTCCTCTCAAAAATTAGAGCCTGTAATCATGGATGCCTTGAAAATTGTACCCGAAGGTGTCGCAGTTTTTTCTAGAAGTAAACGGATCCTTAATGAAGGGTATATTACAATTCAGTATGTCCGTATCTGTCGCACTCAGCGTACTGCTCATTATAGTTGATTCACACCATTAACCCTACCTTTATTTTCATCATATGTAGAAGGAAGATGATTCAAAGAAACAACAAAGGAGATTTCTCACACAATTCTTCTCACCCATTTTCCTTCAGGTAATGAATAATGACCACATGGAAACATCATCCATAAAATTCTTGTGAAGCTTTATTTCATTTTACATTTTTATCTCTTTACGGTGTTTCTTTCTTTTTCGCTGTAGGCATTTTCCATCACTTTCTTCGGTGAATGGGGTGACAAAAGTCAGGTACTTGTTGTTGATATTAATTTCATTTTGTGAATGTTGTGGCAAAAAATATCGACTTTAATCATCTTTTCCTCTTCAGATTGCTACAATTGGGTTGGCTGCAGATGCAAATCCTTTTGGCGTTGTCCTTGGTGGAATTTTGTATGATGAACAAATCATCCTCTTCTCTTTTCTGTAATATATATCCTTATTCCTTACTTTTTGATCCATGTTTTATTGATGTAGAGGACAAGCATTGTGCACTACTGCGGCTGTTCTTGGGGGAAAGAGCTTGGCTTCTCAGATATCCGAGAAGATGGTAAGGGGCTGATACTTATGTTGTCAGCCAAACTTCTCGGTGAATTGTGTGATTGACATTATCAGTATTAACTAACGATGTACTATTGGCTAAAAATATAGGTGGCTCTCTCTAGTGGATTACTTTTCCTGGTGTTTGGTCTCCAGTCCTTACTTGCCACCATTGGGGGCTCATGATGAATGCTGGCTCTTTTCTATTCTTAACATCAATTGCTTTGAGTTCGACGCGTTGCTGGTGCTAGTTATTAGGGTCATATTGCTTGGGAGAACGGAAGATGTCTTCCATATATCCCCTCTCATTCAACGGAGCATGTATAATTGAAATTTAGATGAGTTCGAATGTATAATTGGAGGCTCGTCTCTGGCTATTTTGCAGTCTTTCCTGCCCCCACACCCTCAGTGCAGTTTTATATGCTCATATATGATATGTTTTTTTCTCTTTTAAAGGACGTAGGTGTAATAGAAAAATTACAATACATCGCTGACTATATTTCTACATCATATATTAGCGATTTTTCAATGAATATTATTTCTGAAGAAGAATAGTACACGAACTTGTAGTTTTATGCGTTATATTGCGAAGGAAGAAGTGCGTATGATCATCAGATTTTGCGTGGTGTCCGCCCGTTTGCTTTGTTAGGATGATACGCCGCTTTTCTGGATTGTTTAATGAATGAAAAATGATACAGGCATACCCTCAGGCACACCAATCATACCCCCTCTCTATCTACAGTGCAGGGGGCCACACATCAGATTTAAAAAAAAAATCTGATGTGATGCCCCCTGCACTGTAGATAGAGAGGAGGTGTGGTTGGTGGTGTGCCTAAGAGTATGCCTGTAGCGTCTCCCTTAATGAATAGAAGGGAGAGTACAATATCAATTTCAGATAGAAACGCTTTTCGAAGAAAACAACTGGAGATTAGATGACTAGTTCTTATCAAAAGATTGTTAAAAGACTCAAAAGCTGACTTGGCTACGGTTCAGCTGTAGCTTGTGCTCACTTTCGAGATCAAGCTCTTCAGAGCAGTTTTAACTGCTCGTAAGTAGGCAAATAGTAATGAAATAGTGAGTACTTACTCTTGACGTTTTGGGAAAACTTCACTAGGTAGCAATGAACCCTTATGTTGTGTTTGGGAGCTCATCAGGGAAGGGTAGGGAAAAGAAAGAAACTTGTCAATTTTCTCTTCCTCTTCTTTACCCTCCAATTTGGGGCGTAAGATTTTAGTATAAAATTTTCCATCATTCTCCTCCTCCACCCACCCAATAAAACTCCCAAACAAGGTAAAACTAAAAATTTTCTTCACTCTTCCCTTCTCTATCCTCCATCCAAACACAGCATATATAGTAGAAACAATCTTCTTTTGATTTGAACGGTAAACATTTTTCCTTTCTTGATCTTTAAAGAGACGTCATAATATAAGGCTTTAGTGTCTCATAAGGCCTTGGGAAGGACCAACTATTGCAAGCAAACCAGAGCGAAAACCGCGAGGACGTTTGATTTGTACGAAGTCGCAAATTATAACCTTATCTTTTTATTTCGCTGTAACTGTAGCGGCGGCGGATTTATATACATTCTAGGGATGAATTTAAATAGTTCTAAATTTGCATCTAAAGTTTTGCAATGTTAACAATTGCCCCCCTAATAAATATTTAAAATTGCACCCCAAGGCTCTAAGATACGTAAAATCAGTATAGAAATTAGTAACAATTTTGAACTAGCCCGTTGGGACGTAGCTCATTTATAATTCCAACGGTAAAATGCACCCATTGCACTCTCATAAGGTACTGTAGTCTTATAATATTATACTTTTATTTTTGAAATAAATAGACACATGTCCTCTTCCGGATCCGCCCGCTGATTGTAAATATTTAGATCTCTTTTGTGAAAATAAGCTGCAGTCAAATGATTGAAATTACAACGAAACAATTAGCTACAACTAGAAGTGCCAAAGTCCAAATTGTTTCGTCCACTCCCCATTGTTTACTCCACTAGAGCTATAACTACAAAGCCTTACCGATGGGTGGGCATGGGCTAGTTAGCAACACGGGTCAAACCGGCCCAATCCGCCTTGAGTTAAGATCCCGCTCGATTTAGAACCGATCCATCGGCCTAGAATAAAATGGTAAGCCCGAACTGAAAAAGCCTGGCTCAATATCGAACCAAGCCAACTTCAACATGGGCCGGTCCGGGTCTTTAATTTGGCTATCGCGATCTTTTCATGAGAAACTAAGACAAACACTGAGTCCTTAAGTGCTAAGTTAGCAAGGAGACAATAAACATTTAATCAAGATTAAGTTAGAAATTAAGTCGTCTAAAAAAGAACGGTTTGTGTATCTTGAATAATCCATTCGTTTAATAAATAATGTTTGAAATGACCTCGAGACTACTTGCAAATTTGAAAAGTGGATCAATGGAAAATTCTTAAATCAATTCTCTTACTTTAACCTCCTGTTTCATCACTATTTGAAACGCTAGATTTTGTTCACCCGTATGCTTCTTTTCCTTTCAACTTATGGTTTGCGTCTAGTAATTTCGTCTGGCTCGTTCTTAGCCATGTACTTCTAACATTTGACTGGTTATAGTATATATGTTCACATCTATATGTATGTCCAGATAACAACAGTTCCTTATATTATGTCCGCTAGTCGGGCCTGGTCGAACTGAATTCCTTATAATTTGTAACTTGGAGAAGTTTGATTCATTGAACATTAATGGTTAACAGATTTTTTTAATTTATTTTTAAACTAAAAGATTATTTGCCTCTCGTGGCTTTCTCTGAAGTCTGAACCACATATAGGTGTATGTTTGTAATGTTTTTCTGTATAATGTTCATCTTTTTGCGATATATATATATATATATATATATATATATATATATATATATATATATATATATATATATATA
>BQKN01063366.1:89747-160308 GCA_022839385.1 Asparagus kiusianus
ATATATATATATATATATATATATATATATATATATATATATATATAATTAAAGATTTTAAAATAATAATAAAATAAATTTAGTATACTTTTTTGAAACATAAAAACAAGTACAGTATATATAAAAAAAAAAATTAAAATAAGACTCGCGGGCTAACTCACAACCTGAACTGCATTAGGTCGGGTCAGACCCGGCCCGGCCCTATGGGCTGGGATGGGTCTAGCTCAAGACCCAAGAAAAGAGAGGCCCACTCCGCCGAGAGTCATCCGGATCTGGACCTAAACTGACCCGCTATAAAACTAGCTGGGTCAGTTCACAGGTTAGGCTGATCGGACCTGTCTCCACCCCTAGTCTTATCCTTGTGAGCATTTTTTTGTTAATGGAATCCCCAAATTTCATGGGTAAGTACTGTAATAGCTATTTTTTAAACTGCTATTTCAAAAGGCTAATTGAACTTAATTGTTTCCCCAAGAAACACTTATATACCCTGCGTTACAAAACAGAGCAAATATGTATGTGAGGAAAAAAATGCACGTTGCTAACTTCTGTTAATCAGACATGAGAAAGTTCCCCAAAATATTTTCACACGCTGGCTAAGTAACTACTTTAAATACCATCTACCCTCATTAGTTGTATTAATTATAACTTTTACCTATCCCTTTCAACTATGGGGTTTATTCCGGAAGGAGGACAATTTGTCCTCTTGGGTAAAGTTTAACATCGTTTAAAAATCCACTCAACGGACAACTCAGGAAATAAATAGGGGAAACAATAAGATATTTAAGTGCAATTTATCCATTTCAGAAAGTATCTCAAAAAGATTTCTTTCTCAACAAAGTTTAGCTTTCGCAGAACAAGTAGAATCTAATGAGTGCCTGCCAGCATCTCGAAAGACAACACCTATCAGCCTTTGTTTCTCTGTACACGCCATTCTTTTTTCTTTTCCCCCTTTCCTTTTTTTTTTTCTCCAGACTTCTTTTTGAATTAAATTAAAAATATTTTGGTAAGAGGACACAGTTGATATTGTTGTATAGGCTCCGGAAAGAAGATTGTACTTTATGTTTTGAGAATTGGTCAAAGAAGAGGAGCCAGTGCGAGCATCAATCACCTTATAGGCTTCATATGATCTTCTTAGGCTTTTAGATATTAGTCTCTTATATCTTCGATAATCGCCTGTCAGTCCATTAAATCATGAAAATTGCATACTAATCCCTAAAAATATTCAATAATGGTATGCTAGTCCCTCAGATCTTGGAAATTGCGTATTAGTCCCTCGAATCCTATATGGCCTTGGAAAATGGATTATCAAGTTAAATCGTGTTAATTTTGATGGGAATATTTCGTCAAACCTAACGGTTGGGTGCAAAGTGGACATTTCACCCCTCTACCAATACGAAATTTCTAAGATTTGAAGAACTAATATGCAATTATTGAAGATTTAAGGGAATAATATCCAATTATTAAAGATTAAGGGACTAGTATGCAATTTTTAAGATATGAGGGACTATGCAATTATTAAGAAGGGACTAATATCTAAAAAACCTTTTTTTATATGAGCATTGTTTTAGTACTCCCAAAATAGGGGTTTCTTTATTTATTAATTAGAAGGGTAAAATAGGTATTTGTCACTTTCATCATCATCCCGAGGCTTCTTTCATCGCCCAACTTGCAACCTATGTTTCATCAAAGCAATGTTTGCAATCAATTGCTTCTCAAATAAATAAAAATCTATTAAAGATAACTCTTTCATCCACTATGTTATTCAGTATACATGTTGAATTTGTCATCAGTGATCAGGATGTTATTCAGTATACATGTTGAAAGGCGCCTAAAGCAGTTATTACTGAACTTGAAAGTTATGGATTACCATTCTCTAAAACAGATGATGGAAAAATATATCAGCGTGCTTTTGGTGGAAAATTTTTGAACATTGGACAGAGGTTCACAATTTTTGCTATAGCATTTCCAGTTAGATGATTATCCATACTTGATTTGTAACTCTTATTTTTGAACATTGGTTGTTGTTGTGTATGTAATATGTGGATGATATTATGTGGATGATTTTGTGTGGATAAGTGGAAGTAACAGGATGTTCATTGTAACTCATTGTTTATGTAATATACTCGCTCGATATTATGTGGATGATATTTTGTAACTCATTGTTCTAGAAAAAATTTTGTACCTACTTATTCAAGTTTTGTAACTCAATGTTCTGGAAAAAAAGTTTTGTACCCACTTATTCAAGTTTTGTAACTCTGTAGCCTAGTTTTGTATCCACTTATGCACGTTTTGTAAGTTATTATTCTGGAAAAAAAATTGTACCTACTTATTCAAGTTTTATATCCACTTATTCAAGTTTTGTACCCACTTATACAAGTTTTGTAACACATTGTTCTGAAAAAAATTTGTACCAACTTATTCAAGTTTTATACATACTTATTCAAGTTTTGTATCCACTTATGCACGTTTTTTAACTCATTGTTCTGAAAAAAAATTATACCCACTTATTCAAGTTTTGTAGCCATTTATGCACGTTTTGTGATTCATTTCTGAAAAAAAATTTGTACCCACTTATTCAAGTTTTGTAACTCATTGTTCTGGAAAAAAATTTGTACCCACTTATTTAAGTTTTATATCTACTTTTTCAAGTTTTGTACCCACTTATGCACGTTTTGTAACTCATTGTTCTAGGGAAAAATTTTGTACCAACTTATTCAAGTTTTGTACCCACTTATGCACGTTTTGTAACTCGTTATTCTGGAAAAAAATTTACACCCACTTATTCAAGTTTTGTACCCACGTATGCACGTTTTGTAACTCATTATTCTGGAAAAAATTTATGCCCACTTATTCAAGTTTTGTACACACTTATTCAAGTTTTGTACTCATTTATGCACGTTTTGTAACCACTTATTCAAATTTTGTACCTACTTATTCAAGTTTTGTACCCACTTATTCAAGTTTTGTAACTCATTATTTTGGAAAAAAGTTTTGTCCCCCCTTATTTAAGTTTTGTACCCACTTATTGAAGTTTTGTAACTCTTTAGCCTAGTTTTGTACCTATTTATGCATGTTTTGTAACTCATTGTTCTGGAAAAAAAATTTGTTCCTACTTATTCAAGTTTTGTAACTCATTGTTCTGGAAAAAAGTTTTGTACCCATTTATTCAAGTTTTGTAACTCTTTAGCCTAGTTTTGTACCCACTTATGCACGTTTTGTAACTCATTTTTCTGTAATTTTTTTGTACTCACTTATTAAAGTTTTTTGTAACTCTTTACGTCAGTTTAGTTCAAATTATCACATTATACCGAAACACATGATGAATTCATACAACCACATTATTAACTTGCAAACTTAAGGTACACATGGTTTAAAGAACACATAATTGCATCTACATGTACATAGCTTTGGCTCAAATTATCACATTATACCAAAACACATGATTAATCCATTCAACTACATTATCAACTCTGCATACTTAATGCACACACTTTTCAAAGAATACATAATTGCATCCATATGATTTTTCACAATTATTTCGAAACACATGATTATTTAAAACAAAATGAAACCCACTTATTGCAAACTACTTTGTTTTGGCCCTCCATTAGCTTTCCTGACCTCCACCAGCAACATTTTTCATCTGCAAAAAAATTTACAATCTTATTATGACAAATGCATCAATATGAATTATCACATAAAATGAAGATTAAATATAATACCTTAGCTAGAGGACAACTTGTTATATAATATCCTTTTCCCTTACAAAATCCACAAAATCTTTACTTTTTTATACTCTTTTCTTTTCTATCTCCATTCCAGACTTAATTCTAGTAGCCTGTGCTGGTCATCCCTTCATGGCTGCGAGCTTTTCTGGATCTATAGAGATGTGTATGGATAAAGTAGGCATCTTATTGCTGGCATTGCTCTCATTTCTATTATCGTCAAGTTCCTTCTCTTTCTTGTAATTCTCAACTTCTCTCTTATCTTTTAAAAATTTAAAGCCTCTTTGTCACATACAAATGTTCTAGATATGATTGCATCTTTCTTTCTCGACTAACACGTATGACCCTTGCAAATACCAGATCCCTTAAATATGGCATATGCATTGTAGAAATTGTAACCTTCATCATGGGTAGAGAACTCCATTCCGATATATGGATCAACAATAGGATTACCTTCACCATTTTTAACACCATTAGACTCATCAACATTCTCTTCATGCTCAGATGCCTATAAAAATAGAGAAACAAAACTTATGAAAAAAACCCAATTCATACTAAAAGATAAATATTTTGGTATATGTCATTAGTTAATAGTACACTATAAACAATAAGATATTATCACCTGAGATAAAAAACTTGTTGTAGATAGTAGATCATGGTCCTCGCCTTCAAGGCCAAGGGCTATACGTTTGTTTTTATCTTCCTCCATTGTTGTATCACGTAAGAGAATTGTTGGAGTGACTATACAAGCTATCAAATTATCACATATATGAAGTTTAAAATCTTTAAAAATTCGTCATCAAGTTGATCTTTCAATTTCAATAAACAATTTCATCATCCAAACTCAAAAACTAAATTCAACCCCGATCAAACAATTATACATTTCTTTCAATTTAAAGTTCATATCCAATTTAACAATAAACCTATCCCAAAATCTAAACTATTATACATTTCTTCATTTTCATAATTTATATCCCAAAATAAAAAAGAATTACAAGATAAAAATTCTCTAACTATCATTGAGGGCTTTGTGGAGACCTAAGGGCTTTTTTGCAGCGTCGAAGGCTAAGCGCGGGCTCGAGGGTGATCACGGGCTTAGCTCGAGGGAGGAGATCTGACAGCGAAGTGGAGCGGCGGGCTCGAGGGCTAAGATCTACTCGTGAATTAGAGCGGCGGCGAAGTGGAGCATCAGTGATCACGGGATGAGATCTGACCTAAGCTGGAGGGCTGAGATCTAGCGCGTGAAGTGAAGCGGCGGCAAAGTGGATCAGCGACGAAGTGGATCGGTGGCGGGCTCGAGGTCTGAACGCGGGTTGAGATCTAGGGGTCGAGTTTGGGCAGAGGAGAGGAGAATGGGGGGAGGGGCTGGTGGCCAGATCTGTTCTGAGAAGAGAGTAAGAGGATGAAGTTTTGGGGAAGAGTTTTTTAAATGGAGGGACCAGATTAATTTGAGGGATATTACGGTCTAGATTACGCATCCTTAGATGCAACCTAAGGAGTCACCTTAGGTCCATATTACCCATATATATATAATGGAAAGATAACTCTGAATATTTGAAAATTTCATTTAAATCCCAAAACTTTTTTTGATAGGTTTCGAAAAGTGTAAAAGTTTTAGGGGCTAAGTAACTTTTCCATATTTTTTGGAAATTATTTAAAAATGAGCCAAACATTTATAGATTTTTGTGAAATTTACTATTTTCTAAAACATTTATACATTTTTGTTACCGATCACTTCATATGAATATTTTCTATTTGGGGGAGAATGTGAATGTATGTGTAAGCTTGCAATTGTTTAGAAAGAGAAGATTCTCAAATACACTTTAGCTCAAAAGGCTACGTGTCGATCCGTGTCCATGACACGCCTATCTCCGATTTCTTATTAGGGATTTTTGTCTTTAGACCCAAATGTTGACCATGATTTATGTTTAAACCTATTACCTTTCTTTGTATCTTTAGACCCAATTAATCTTGTGTGTTTATCTTTCAACTCAAATTCTCAAATACACTTTATACTTATGTGGTCCCCCTTAAAAATTTTTAATTTTTTTAAATTCTACCCCTCTCCTTTTCTCATTTAATTCTCACGTACCTCTTTTGCTCTCTTATTTTTTTTTCAACTCTCATAAACCCATTAAATTCTCCTCAACTCGGTTAAAGTCTAATGTTTAAGTACTAAATTGTGGTTAGGATTTATCTATTTTTTTGGTATTTTAAGTTATAAATTCTTCTAATTCCTCAACTCTTAATTTTGTAGCATAAATATTAATCTACATAAGCAATTGGGACAATTATGTCATTAATTTGTCATTTTCTTCATCATAGTTTTTCACATAATTTTTTTATGATTCCTCATTAATATTTATTACAATTAATAAGAATAATTAATAATACTAAAAATAAAAAATTATTTTAATTTCATAATTTTGATTTTAATTTGTTGTGAGACCAAATTTCATATTTAAATTTGCATTATTTTGACTATTTTTTGATAAAATTACACATTTTATTTTCCTTTGTGACAAATTTAGATGGATGATGAATTATATTGTGCATTGAGCCATTGATGAATTTTAGAGGAAATAATCACTTCTTTGAATTTAATGTCATGGTCAATTACAATGATTTAGTTTTTTTTGATGCAAGTCTAATTGCTTGTACTACAAGCACATTGTGGTTGACTTACAAAATCCTACAAACAAAAGAAATTTATGTGGGTATATGTAAAGATACATGGATTAATGTAATCTGATTGATGTGTCTACTCCAATTGTGTTCGGTCTAATTATATACTAATGTATTTTCTTACTTACTTTCAACACCTACTACACTTGTCTTTTATTTTATTACACTTTCAAAAATACCTGCTATACTTTCAGCAATACCTACTATACTTTTAGAGATATCTACGATATTTTCAGCAGTACTTGTTACACTTGTGTTTTATGTGCTATACTTTCAGAAATACATGCTATACTTGTGCCTTTTCCTGCTATACTTTTAGAGATACCTAATATACTTTCAGAAACACTTGCTATACTTTCAGAAACACCTGCAACATTTTTAGAAATACTTACTATACTTTCAAAAATATATGCTATACTTTTAACAATTTCTACTACACTTTCAGAAATACCTTCTATAATTTCGTCAAGACCTGCTACGTTTTAAGAAATATATGCTACAATTGTGTTTTATCTTTCTATACTTTCAAAAATACTTGATATACTTTCACATTTAAATGTAGTTAACCTAATATTTCATGTATTTTAAGAGAAAGTAAATATTAAAAGATCCTAATTTTTACATGAATATTTGCTGGAGGAAGAAATAGTGTATAAAATAATATAATTATCAAGACGACCAATAAAATGTATATATTAGCACATTTGAGAGAGAGAGAGAGAGAGAAAGAGAGAGAGAGAATTCTGTGTGACGCCCCTGGGTTCACACAAGGCTGCAGTCCGAGGTGAAACCAAGAATGTCAAACCTGCCATGCACCACACCGTGCAATAACATGTTTTACCATCACAATTACTATCTCTCTAGAGGAATCAACAATAGGTGTAGGTACAAAGCAAGTAAAAGGTTTTACAACGAGTACTTGATGAAATGATGGAACATCGAATTAACACATCTCCTCAACCAAGTAAACTGGAATACATAGTCAAAGTCTGAAATAAATAACAAAAATCTGGAGATCTCAACATGTCTCAAAGTACAAAATATCTGATACAGGAAACAAGGCACACAGCCTTTACAACTCTAGAACATAAACCTCTTAAGTCTAAAAATGTCTCAAGTGGAGTACAAGATAAAATATAACTAAAAAGACAGCTGAAGCTAAAGTGCATCACCATCAACCTGCGACTCTCCGGGCTTCTGACTCGTTACCTGAAAGGGGAGGGACAACGAGCGTCAAAGCGCTAGCGAGCAACATCACAACCAACCCCCAGGAAAAGGGCTCGTTGTATATAGAAAATACAGTTATTACATAATAGTGTAAAATCATTATTCTAATAGCAAATGGGTTTTGGTACTTAGGAAATTACAACACGAGCATAGGTACGTCGAGCGAAATAATCCAAACAAGGAAACCCTCATGTATATACCTTGTATCTCAAATTGTAAATCCCTAAATACTAAACCCGAGATCTAATACAAGAAACAATAAAGGAAACGAATACAAACCCATCTCTACCGATAAGTGAAATCATGACAAGGCTACGCAAGTGTCACGTCAAACTCACATGAGTGTCATGTCCGAAAACGATTAAGTATCTAAAACATAGACTGCATGAAGTGAACGTCCAACTCATGGACTGCAAGTACGAATATCCAACACATGGACTGAGTATAACCGATGTCCAACGCATGGACTAAATCTAACCAATGTCCAACGCATGGACTGAATATAACCAATGTCCAACGCATGGACTAAATATGCTCAATGTCCAACGTATGGACTGAATATAACCAATGTCCAACGCATGGACTAAATATCATCAACGCCCAACACGGGGACTTTAGTCGCTTATAGTCCAGCACGAGGACTTTGTCGCTTATAGTCCAACACGAGGACTTTGTCGCTTATAGTCCAACACGAGGACTTTGTCGCTTATAGTCCAACACGAGGACTTTACATGAACCATGAAGTACCACTAGTAGTGAGGTGTTTATTCTACTCTTATACATGTCTTGCTGTGCAAAACTAAACTTTGTATCAGGAAAATCATCTTACATAAATAACACATGAATTCAATCTATATGTGTATATACAGCATGTGATTAAACAGAAACACAAAGAAAACAGAAAAAAAATCTCGGATGAGTCGACTCATGCACTCTTATGAGTCGACTCATGCCTCATGGGTCGACTCATATACTGACGAGTCGACTCAGCAGAAGATGAAAGATAACAGGAAACGACTTTGTGAGTCGACTCATGAATTTCATGAGTCGACTCATGACTTATGGGTCGACTCGTATACTGACGAGTCGACTCAACAGAAGCAAAAAGGAAACATCACAACACTTCGTGAGTCGACTCATGACAGTCATGGGTCGACTCAACCTGATGAGTCGACTCATGACGAGTCGTGAGTCGACTCACGGGCTGAAATCTGCATATAACAAGCCAAACTTGTTCCACACGCTCCACCTCTCGATTTTTACTGTTATGCATACATCTAGTCTTCAATTCTAGACTATAATACCGAGATAAAATCATACATAGCATGAGAAATGATTACTTGCATGTTAACCCTAACATTTAACCTCTAAACATGAAGAAACACGTTGAAACAATATAAAAACTCATGTTTTTATTCTTTAAACAAAATTCCAGATCTGGGTTTTCATTAAAAACTTGTTGGTGGGAGTTTAAAATCTGAAACACATGATTTCTAGCATTCACCCTAACAAGAACATTGATTTATACCGGAAAATAAGTCTTAGGCTCAATAAAACCCATTAAAAACGTTTATAAATAAATAAAAACATAGGGAAGGGATTGGGTGAGATGCTACTCGCCTCAAATGCGAAGAATAACAATCCCCCTCGCTGCAATCCACAAGAAGCTGCTAAAATCCTCCAAAAATCGCCCAAGAATTCCAAAAACGAGCTAGGGTTTTGAGGGGGAGAGGAAGCTAGGGCTTCTCTAGGGTTTACTGATGAAGAATGAGTGTTTTCGGGTGGGGGAAGTATATATAAGCCAATAGAAACCCGACCCGAAACCCAGCAAACCCGACCCGAAAACACCTAGAAAATCGTCGATAAGTCGACTCATGATATGTCATGAGTCGACTCATGACTCATGGGTCGACTCATAAATTATGAGTCGACTCAGCAGAAAGAAAATGGGAACAGGACTCGATATCATGAGTCGACTTATGACAGGCGTGAGTCGACTCAACCTGATCAGTCGACTCATGACATGTTATGAGTCGACTCATGAACAAAAATCTGCATACTTTGATTTCTTTGCACACGATTTGCAAACTTGCAAGTCATCCTCATACCTGAGGCATATCCTCATCCTCATAAGCTCAAAATACTAGTTGTCATGCACAACCCAACCATAATGATATTTGTTATATATTAAATATTATGTTTCACTAATATTTACATATATGAATCATCAAAATCAACGGGGTCTTACGTTCTGGGAGATGTGTGAGTATTTTGAAGATTTTATTTCCTAAAAGTATAAATACAATGTACTCAAACTATGAATTATATTATCTAGGTTTAAAGACAAAAACATAAAGTTGATTGGGTTCAAAGGTATGAATGAAAATACTTGGGTTTATACATAAATCAGTGTAAAGCTTTGGGTCTAAAGACAAAAGTCTCTACTAAATATTAGGCATGACAACTTGTGCTATTTACCTGGACCGGCACAACAAAAGAGAGTCCTGGACATGGCTTGCACTAAGCCTATCTTCCAAAGAGGAAGATGAAGGGAGGGAAGGGGCGCTGAAGATTTGCATATGGATACAAGATCTCTGCAAGACTGCAACTGATGATGGCGGAATCACACACTTAGGGAATATTCATTCCTTGTACATGATTTCTTTGAATAGTCCACTTAAACGCATTTACATTAGATTTGCATGCACCGTCACCATCATCATCATCATCATCAAAAATATCTTTGAAATGGATATGAAGATTAGCCTCCTCGTACTTTATTGCTCATTTTAATGAGGTTAAAGTGAGTTTTATGTCCGGAATCCTCAGATTTTTATTGGTCAATGAAAAATTTATTCATTCAACCATATGGAAAGTTTTGGTACATCATGATTATCATAACATGAGAAAGCCTAGATTTTTAACAGATATACAAAAGATATCACACACTATCCAAAATTCTATTTGCAAAGATAAAACCCACTCTCCATTTTCAGGAGCAGTAGAACCATTGAGAATAAGAATCAATATATCAACTTTGATCTCTTTAACTAGTTGATCACCCCCCTTGGATTTTTGAACAAATATCATAGAATTTCTTTCATTCCATATCTTGTATAATGAAGCATTGAAGGCCATTCTCTTAATCTTTTGCTTAAACCCCTAGCCTCTCAAACTGGTAGTATACCATTCCAATATTTCCAGCTGCAGGAATGCCATCTGAATTGGAGCCACGCCATAATCTTGTTACAAACATTTGTAGAGAACTCACACTCAAGGAAGAGATGATCACGACTCTCCAATGCAACACCATTGCATAAACAACATGAATTTGCAATCAAAATCCCCATCATAGACAACCTGTCTTGCGTTAACAATCTATTTTGAATAGCAAGCTAGCTAATGATAGAATGCTTGGGATAATTCATTCTCTCCCAAATAGTGTTATACCATGGAACTTTGAGAGAATTTGGAGATAAGGCCAAATACAAGGATGATGATTTAACTTTTGAAGTCTTGTAGCAAGAGCCAATAATACGCTTTAGGTTATCAACTCCTACAGTTAATGCCAAGGCTTTATCCATGATTTTTAGCATTTGTTTCCAGAGCCAGGAATCACTTGATTTAGCATTGACAGTCCAGACATCACTATGTTTCAAATAGGTGTCATGGATCCATTTGATCCATAAGAGCTCTTTATTTACATGCATATACCAGATGTTCTTCAAGGTAGTAGCAAAGTTTCAAAGTTTAGCAAAGAATATGCCTAACCCACCAAATTTTTTCCCCTGGCAGATTTTCTCCCAGGCTACTAGAGAAGGTTTATGCTTATGATCAGTTCTCCCCCACAGAAAATCCCTGTTCATTTCATCAATTTCCTGGAGAACTTCATTGGCAAAATGTAGCTGGATGTCTAATATATTTGGACACCTAAAATCACATTTTTTATGACCTATATTCTTCTTGCATAACAGAGATTCCTGGAAGACCATTTTTGAAATTGACTGTAAATCTTGTTAAGAAGAGGATTGCAGTCAATATGGGAAAGCCTCTTGCATATAAGAGGGACTCCAAGGTATCTGATAGGTAGAGTGCCCTTAGTAAAGCCCAAAAAGTTATTTATAGAAGACTTAACCAATTCATTCACACCACCAAAGAAAATATGACACTTATTAGGATTTTCTTCAATCCCAGAAGTTGCACTGAAATCTTGTAAACATTGGTGGAGTTTTTGCATTAATACCAGACCCCCCTTGCTAAAAAGTAATAGATCATCAACAAAAATAAGATGAGATATCTTGAGCCTTTTACATTTAGGATGTAATTTGAATTGATTGTCATTCTTCAATAAATCCAAGCATCTAGAGAGATAATCCATACCCAAGACAAAGAGGTATGGGGATAGAGGGTCTCCCTGTCTCAAACCCTTTTTACCTTTGAAATACCCATGGAGGGATCCATTTAAAGAAATGGAATAAGAAGGGGAAGATATACATGTCATAATCCAATCCACCATCTTATTTGGGAAGCCCAGACCTTTAAGCAAATCTCTCAAAAAATTCCAGCTGATAGTGTCAAATGCTTTTTTGATATCAATACCAAGCATTACTCTTGGGGAGATACATTTCCTGCTATAGTTCTTAATCAGCTCATGTGCAAGAAGAATATTATTAGTGATTTGTCTACACTCTACAAATGCACTTTGAGCTCCGTTGACAATGAAACCCATAACTGTTTTAATCCTATTCACCAAAATTTTTGAAATAATTTTGTAAAGGATATTGCAACAAGATATAGGCCTAAATTCAGATGGAGAAATAGGGCAATTAACTTTTGGAATGAGAGAGATTGCAGTAGAATTAACCATACCCAAAAGTTTTTCAGATTTGAAGAATTCCCCTACAGCTAGAATAACTTCATCTCCTACAATTCTCCAGGCAGACTTGAAGAAGGCAACATTATAACCATTTGGTCCAGGGGCTTTGTTGTTTGACATAGAAAAAATAACATCCTTGATTTCATCCTTGGTAACAGGAGCAATTAAACCCCTGGCTAGAGAATCGTTTAAGCAAGGCCCTGAATGAATGATGTCAATATTGGGAGAAGTATCAATTGATGTCCCCATCAGGCCTTTGAAATGAGAGATTAATTCATTTGCTATTCCTTCACCATCAGTAATCCTTTGTCCCAAATTGTTATATAAAAGCATGATCCTATTGTGATGTCTGTCAGCCTTTATCACAGAATGAAAGAGATTTGCACATCTATCTCCATAAACACTCTAGGAAATTATTACCTTTTGTTGAAAAAAAGAAAGCTCACAGTACTACAATCTGTTAAGATTGGAAATACACTCTTTTTCCTGTTTGATTAACATAGGATAAAAAGGATTTGTTTGAAGACTATTTTGAACCTCATCTAGAGCATATTTAGCATTATGAACATGCTCACTTATGTTATAGAAGTGCTTTTTATTAATGTCCTTCAGAGCAATCTTCAGCTTCTTCAATTTAGAATAAACTGAAAACATAGTACAACCTTTTATCCTAGATTACCAGGTGTATGCAATTGCAGGGAGAAAACTGACATGTTTTGTCCATATTTTGAAAATTTTGAAAGGCCTCTTCCATTGTAAAATTTCCTCATTGATTGTAATAACACCAGGAGAATGGTCTGAAAAGTTTGGAATAAGGAATTCTACCTGACTGGCATTATAGTTATGAATCCACTTGTCAATTACCAAAGCTCTGTCTAATCTACTCCAGATTCTGGATACCGGGTCTTGTTTGTTATTCCAGGTGTAAAAACATCCTAAGTTTTCAGATGTGAGAGATGACAATCATATATAAAATCTCTGAAATCTATTGTTTCTGAATCTAAGAGCAAATTCCGTCCAATTTTCTCTTCATTGTTTATAATTGTGTTGAAATCACCACAAATGAGCCAAGGAATTTCTCCTATAGACTGATGAACAAATCTTAATTCAGACCATAAGCCCTTTCTTGCTTCCAAATTATTGAAACCATATATTGAGGAAACCACACAATCCAATCTCCCATCAACAAATTTTATAGAGCAAGTGATATTTTGATCAAAGTAGCAAACAACTTGTATATCCAAAACATTTGGATTCTAAAGAATCATAATTCTTGCTTTCACTGGATTTCTCAGATTTGATATCCATTTCCAATTATTTGCTATTTTCTTGCCAATTTTCTGCAACATTGTATCCTTTATTTTTGTTTCCAGCAATGCTATAAAAGAGATGTGATAATTCCATAAGTGATGCTTGTCCATTTGTTTCTTAGAGGACTTATTAAGTTCCCTCACATTCCAAAAAGACAAATTCATTTAGAATTAATTTCCTCCCTATCAACTTCAGAGGGATCCAAATCCAAATACTCCAGATGAGAGAAAGCATTAGCAGGAGAAGGTTTCTTCTTTTTGCTGCTTTGTATTTGAGCCTTAGTCTGAGAAGAAATACATAAACCATCAGATACTGCCTGCTGTACATGCACAACATGCACAGAGCTATTTTCATTTGAGCCTAATTAACTACTACTAGCTTGCATTGCCCTTTCATCAACTTGCTTTCCTTTTTCTTTATCAGATTGTTGAAGATCATTAGACTCCATGATATGCTGAATTTACCAGACTGAAAGTGCATAGCATCTACCTGAATATTCTTAGCAGGGGAATTCCCCAACACACCTGACTTTTGTAGCTTTGGTCTCTGAGAATTCAAAGCCCGAAAATTCCCCATACCACCTGACAACTGAGAACCCTGAGAAATATTAGAAAGCTCTTTTTGTTCATCAACATCTAAAACATGCACAAGATTATTTGCAACCTGCACATTATACCTAGCTAAAACTTTTGTTTTTGGAATCCATTTTTGAACCCATGGAATTTTTTTGCAGAACTTGGTTTCATGGCCCTCCAGTTTACACTGATTGCACCATTTAGGCTTCAGTTCATATATCACTCTTTGATTAAATTTCTTTCCATCAGGGCCTTGTAGGATAATGAAGTCAGGTAGGTCTACAGGCATAAATACTTCCCCAAGCACCCTTGCATAAGATAATCTTTGCTTATTTGCTGTTAGTTTATCAGTGGCAACAGGATGACCAATGACACTAACTATTTTACTGATACTTTTAGCATTCCACATATTTAGCTTAAGGGCTGGTAAATGAATCCATACAGGGTAAATGCATTCATATTTTTTCATATTCCTCCCCAATTGACTAGGGCTTCAATGAGAGAGGACGAGACCCAAAGAACCATGGACCATTTTCTAAAATCACATTCATTTCTTCCTTGCTTTTAAATGTAAACAAGAAGATCCCAGATTTAAGAAAGCAGATTTTAGGAATAGCCAGATTAGACCATAATTTCTTTACATATATCTCCATAGCCTTAAATTTGGCATTCAAACCAAGAACTTGTCCAACCAAAGAGACTTGCCACATAGAAACCCCTTCATTCCATTCTTTCTCATTGAATGTTACAGTATCTTTATTTTCAGGAGGCAAATAATCAAAAACTAAACCACTACCAGGTTTCCTATTGTGCGCAAAACAACTAACCCAGTTTTTTTGATATCTTGAATAGGCTCATTAGGAATATTTGCAGACTTCAAAGGGGGAAAATCAATACTCTCATTGAATTGATTTACCAAATTCACAGAGCCAAGATCATTAGAAATAACCGCAGCTGATTTTAATGGAACAATAAAATCACCATTGATCCCAAGAATTACCTCAATATTTACCACAAAATTAGAAATATTAGAAAATCTTGGATCAGAATTCGAAGAAAAAGCAGGATCAAGAACAGATTCAGATCTCAAAAATCCAGATCTGATACCATCTCCAGATTTAAAAGATGAGACATGAACAGAATCAAGCACAACATTAGGAATCAAGGATGTAGATCCAAGATTTCTTACCGATTGAATCTGAGTTAAATCCATCTCTAATTCAGCTTCATCTGCCCAAGAAACTTCAGAAATTGAATGCGAACTCGATGCTCCATTCCTCAGGGGATCAATCTGAGACTAAAAAGAATAGGCCGAGCTTAAAATGTCAGCCAAAAGCTTCTTCTTCTCTCCCTTTGGGCTTGTGGAACCCATAATCTCTTCATCTTCTTCAAAGAAACTAGACTCGGATTGATCAGTAGGAGATAACGAATCCAAATTAGAAGCTCTTAGTCCAATTTCCATAATTTTTTTTCCATTTTTCCTTTTTTTCTCACCATTTTTTAAGACGGTGGCATAAGTTAGCAGAGAGAGATTCTCCTGCTAACATGCACCATAAAGAACCGCCAAAATTTCCTCATTAACTAAATTTATTATTAAGCATCTATAAAGAAATATTACGTGTATGGTTCTTTCCCCATAATGGGAATCCTCACTTAGATCACGTGAGATTATTAGCCTATTACTATGGTAAATATAACAATAAATGAATAGTGAAACATTATTTGACTGTTAATATTATCAGAAGTATCAAATACTTTGAGTAATGCTTTAGCTGCAGCTACCAAACATTAGCGTTGTACTGAACATTCCAGAATTTGCAAAACAAATTTAGACGAGTTCCTATGAAATATAGATTTAAGACCTTTTGATCTCTTAATATCTATATACAAATCCTTCCCTGTTTCCTTATCGTGTTAACTTACTGTTCTCAAAGATTGAAACAGTCTTTCTGATTGCAAACTTTCTGTACAGTGAAGCTTGTTTAGGAGGATCATCTTCTCCTATTCAACTGATTATTTTCTGTATTAAATTGAAATATCTGTTGTTTAAGTAAAATTTTTAGGTTTTATTATTATTTTAATTTCTAAAAGGATTTCCTTTGATCTAGGTTGCTGGTAATTGGTATCGAAGTAGCGTTTTTTTTCTCCACGTAAATTAGTAGTATTTCATGTTCAAAAAATTGCAGTTGACTGAAATTAATAATTAGATATTATGATCATGCACGAGAAGGTATATTCAAGAAACTTGATGAAAACAACATCAATTGCTCAGGCGAGAAATAAGGAAAACATTTCTTCAAATTAGCAAGTTGACCGAATTTTATGGATATATTCACTACAAATCATCACGGGGGCTACAACTCATCCATTAAGATAATCTAGGAGTTTAGAGGCAGGTTGTATGTGTTAAATACAATCGCGATTTCTGTGAAAGTGAGTTAGAATATTTTTCTTTTTTTTATTTGTTGGAGGACTAGCAAAAGTTTAGGTGTGGGGGATAATTGATCGTCATATTTTATTATATTTTTATATCACTCATTATCTATTTATTTAAATAAATATTTTACTAATAACGTGTTTCCCTCTTAATTTCCAGGAAATAAAGAATTAATGAATAAGAGTTTAAAAAAACTAAATTATCTCATTTTTCTACCACTTATTGAAGCCCAATATCAAGTTAAGAGGAGGCTCACAAAATCCTAAGGAATCAAGAATAAATCGAGTCAACAAGTCAACGAAGGAATCAATTTTGTTGGGAACCAATCAGTTCACCAACCGATTGGTTTGTAACAGAAATAGTAAGTACCTGAGATTTATTTCTTGGAGTCAAATGTTAATCTAATGGCAATTGTTGATTGCATTAGGCTATAAATAGGGGTAGAGGATGTGGAGTTTGAATGTGAAAATTTTTATAGAAACTCTATTTAGAGAGGAGGATTACTCTTAATTGAGTAGACCTTCTAAAATTATAAACTTTTTATTTATAATAAATAATTTTTTTACCTTTTAAATTTTTTGTCCTTTTTATTGATGAAGATGAATGTTTGCTTTCAAGGGGCCAACCCTTTGCGTTGTAAGTTTTTATTTTTCTCTTTTAATTTCTTATTTTAGAAATTCATATTTTAGGATTTTATTTTTTTATTTTTATGTTGTTAGATTAATTTGTTTCATTCCTTGTAGTGTATATTTACTTTCATGCTCTTTTATTTTTGTTGTTTTTTTCATGCATTGTAGAATTTATTTTCTTGCATTTTTCTGGCAGTATAGATTTATTTTTATGCTCTTTTATTTTTTATTAGTTAGATTTCCTTTATGCTCTTATTTTAGATCTTTATTTTTTTATTCTTGTTCTTATTTTTGTAGTTAGTTTTTATTGTTCTTATTTTATTTTTCTTACAATTTAGATCTCTTTCTTTTATACGTTCTAGTCTAGATTTTATTTTCTTATTTTTATTTTATAAAATGAATATCTAAATTTTGTAGGAATTCTAGCCTTGTATTAAACTAGTTTATTTTTTTATAATATATGGATTGCTATCTTATGTTTAAAATGATCATGTTTGGGATAATTAACTAGATAACTAATTGGTAAAAGAAGAATTTGATTATCTATATTTATCTTGAGTGATTTGATAGGTTATATTTATGAATTTTAAAATTATTATCTAGTTTATATTCTTTTTCATGAATGTAATTTTGTTTAGATGATAATTTATTAGATTATCTTTTCTTTTTGTAGTTTGATAATCTATGATTAGTACATTTAAAGTAAAATATAATAAAAAGAGAGTAGTTTATAAATTCCACGTGAAATTAACTAGTGGATTCAATTCTAGATTCCTATTTTCTTCACTTGATTTTATCCATTTTTCACTTGTGTTGATTTTTATCCTTTTGATAATTTTTTTTATTTTCATTAGTTTTTTATTTTCTTTATTTATCCTCCTTTTTTATTCCTTATTTTCTTTATTTCTCCTCCTTTTTAATTCCTTATTTTCTTTATTTGTTCACTCTCTTTCTCCTTTTGTTCTAATTTTCTTTTATTTATAAATAATCACACTTTCTCTATATCTCTACACTTTCACTCTTCTTTGTCCACACACACTTCTAGTATTCAACTTAGAATTTATCCTAGACACATTCCTCGTGGAATTGATATTGTAACTATAATATAAATTGATAGTTGTCTGTTTATAACTTGTATGCATATTTATTATGACCATATCAAGTATTGAAGTGCTAATCTAACTTCAACAACATTATCAATTTTTTGTCACTTTTCAAAGAAGGATGTGTGTCACTCAAGTAGGATATTATTTTGGTTGTTAATAATATCATTGATCACTATGATAGAGTTGCCAGAAGGATTATCGTTTGGAATCTGTTCATCAGTACATGATTGGCTAAGCATTGTAGCTGTGCATTGGGAATTGGTCATCAGAATTATCATGTAAATGTGAGAACAAAGTATTAGATTAATATAATAGACAAACAACTTAAAAACTTAACAATTAACTAATATGGTTAACAACCAACTCATAAGGTTAACAACCAAATGATAACATTAATAATTAATTATTGAGGTTAACAACTAACAAATACGGTTAACAAACAACTCATAAGGTTAACAACCAACTAAACACCGTAACAACTAATCATTAAGGTTAACAACTAACTATAATATTCATACTAACTCATAACATTAACAACCAACTAAATACCTCAACAACTAATCATTAAGGTTAACAACTAACTAGAATATTCACAACTAACTCTTAAGGTTAACGTCTAACTAAAAACTATAACAAATAATCTATAAAGTTAGCAACACAACTAAAACCTTAGTATCTAACATATACCTTCAACATCTATTACTATAATTTCATAAATTAATTGTTAAAAAGTGCATTTTGTTAGGTCTCATGTTTATGAGCCTATATCTAATCTAGTTTTGAAAGTTAACAAACAATTCCTAACAATATTTGTCGAGTGTTTATTTGCATGTTAGGTATTCTACACAAAGATCCTTTGTTGGAGGTTGGTTGGATTAAGCTTAACGATGACATTCAATGGAGGTTGGCGGAAGGAATGAAGCACAACGCAATTCAAGTTTAAGATTCACAATTGCTTCATCCACAATATGAGAGGAGGATTGCCCAAGATCAAGCATCATGAGATCAGTCAATTTGGGTATATTAGTTTAGGATTTATACATTGTGTGTTGATACTTCAAGCTCAATTTTACACACACACACACACGTATTTATTAAATTTATCAAAATATAGGTATTTTTTAAAAACATTGTGTTATTGATTTATGGACTAAATAATCCTAGTTTACATTTATTATTAAGTCTATAAATCTATTCAAAAGATTTCAAAATTTGGTTTAAGTCATTTTGTTAAAATTATGTGTTTTTGAGATTTTATATTTTGACCAATTTTGCAAAATGATGAGTTTTCATAAATAGGAAATTCATTTTGAAAAATTATTTTTGTAACATGTTTGTTTTCATGTTTATAAACATTTCCCAAAGTTTTATAATTTTTGGAATCTATTTGCTATTTTTTAAAGGGGTTCAAAGTTTGATTTTACTATTTATATATGTGATTGTTCATGTTATCAGTCGACTGATGAGGATCATCAGTCGACCAATGAAAGTGGCTGGAAAGATAAAAAGTTTCTGCTTAGTAGACTGATGAACCATCGATCAACCGAAGTAGTTCATTAGTCGACTGATGATTTCATCAGTCGACCGATGAAGGGTGAGCGGTCTGTAATAGTCAGCTCATCAGTCGACTGATGAACAGTATTATTCGACTGATGGCCTGTAATGGCTAGTTTTCTAGCATTTCACAAATTTGAGATTTTTGTCTTTTTGCATGGTTTTTCTTGGTTTTTGGGTTTGTATTGTGAATCTATAAATATCCCTTTCAGTCTCAACATTTGAGATAATCTAAGAAGTGTTTTAAAATAAGTTTATAAGTTTGTTTAAGTGTGGTTTTCAAGTTTGTTTAAGTGAAGAGGTTTTCACAAGAGGAGATTTATTCTTTTCGTGTTTGGGCTTCAATCTACATCTCTCTCACTCTTGATTTTTAGAAAAGTTTTGCTACACTAAATTTCTAGCTTTATTTATATTTATTGTTGATTATTATTTTATTAAGCTAGATTTTATATTAAGCTTAGTTTTATTATTACTCATTGAATGCACACACAACCTTTGAGCTTTTTAGTATTTCACATTAAGTATAATTTAGGTTGTGGTGAGTGATTCCTTGAGTGTGAGCTTAATTAAGTTCTCATCTTGTTTTGAGAATAAACACTTTGTATTTGTGCCTATTTGTTGAGATCACATGTAATGCACAAGGACATAGAAAGAAGTGGTTAGTGAGAGATGGGGTCAATTCCAAGAGGAGTGACATTGGTAATAAAGTCTAGGGAGATGTGGTAAATCCAAGTAGTTGAGGAAGTTGACACAGGCTAGGCCAACACTTAGAGGGTGTATTGTGTAATTGCAATAGTGTGAGTTGTAAACGTTTATCGGTGAGCGTTAAAAATTGATTGTATAGTTTTGTGTAGATAGTGGAGATTCTCCTCTAGGGTGAGGAGCGGAGACGTAGGTCGTGGGTCGATCAAACTCCGTGATCATATTGTGTGTTTGCGTTTGCTACTTGGTATATTTCTTTCTCTTTGTTCTCATTACTCATATCTCATACTCATTGTTTTATGTCGCTTGCTATCTCATTTCATATCCTAGCCCATATCACTTGTTGAATTTCATACTTACTAAAAAATTATTAATAATATTTTAAATCGGTATTAACAACGGATTAGATTAGCAAATACCATATTCACCCCCCTCTAGGGTACTTTCATTTGGTATCAGAGCTTGGTGCTTTTTTATTTGTGGCTTAATCGTCTAGGTTCAAAGATCATCACTTTGTATTATTGCTAATCTAGTTTTGAGATTTATTGCATATTGCTTGCATAAATATATCATGGATATGCATGGTGCACCTAGCTTAGGTTATGCTATTAATATTGTTCCAAGAATTAATAATATCCCCTAGCTCAATGGTGTGTAAGATTTAAACTTTTTGTTAGATCTAAACATTTTGATTTATTGGAAGTTATTGATTATGCTTATGTTGTACCCACTTTGGAGAAATCCAAGTAGAGTAATGATGATAAGAGAATGTTTATCATGAACAAACTATTGTTAGAATTTTTGCTAAATGCCTTTGATTCATCTATATTTAACAAGCTTGATCATTTTGATAGTGCTTATCCATTATAGAAATTTATAGAAGCACATCAAGGTAACTTGGAGGAGATTCGATGCATTTTGGCGGAATCCACTTCAAGTAAGAATGAAGCATCATCATCATGCACACGGCCACTAGGCAATAACCCTAGTGAGGTATACGATTCGGAATCCAAAAGTAAATTATCTATTAGTGAACTCGCATGTGCATATGATAGATTAATGCATGCCTACAAGAAATTACATCATAATTTTATAGATTTGAAGAGAAAGCATGTTAACTTCAAATCCTATCATGATATGTTACCTTCTAAATATGATATCATTACTAAAGAGAATATGATCCTTAAAGAAACTAATGATAAATTAAAGTTGGATCATGATTCTTTAACTTTAAACGTTGCTAACATAACTCATGAGAGAAATGATGCCTTATTAGAAGAAGAAAAAAATAAAAAATGAATTTAACTCATTTAAAAATAACCATGTTTGTTCTACTTCTAATAGCAATGCATATGTGCCTAACATTGAGTTGAATCTTATGAAAAACCATGCATCTTCTCTAGATTCAACCTTAAACATATGTATTGATAATAATAAGAAACTTATGGACTTGTGTGCAAAGTCACATGTTAATTCTTCTAAATTTAACACCCACTATGCACACATGTATGAAAAAATTTACATGTGTTCTATTTACGGCCGTAAAGACCATATTGTTAAATTTTGCTATGATGCACATAAACTCACCCATTCTAACACAAATGCTTATTGTGCATCTTATAAAGCTTCTTATCAACATTACACACACAAGCATCCATTACTCATCACAAGGATGATAGTGTGTTTAAATGTAATTATTGTGGTAGGTTTGGTTATTTGGTAAAGTTTTGTTTTGATTTGTAAAAATTTTCAAAATTACAAAATGTGTCAAAATAATCATAATTGTTTAAAAATATTTCACATTTATAAAATAATCTTAAAAGACCATTTATGTTTGTAAATGTTAGAATTATTTCTCTTTCTTTTGTTTCAACATGTTATCAGAGTAGGAGGAGCGGTCCTAATGGCACAAGTAAGATGGCAATTTCTTCGCTGCTAAATTACGCCCACACTTAGTTCTCAAATGGCTAAGAAGAAGAAAAAAGTGAGAAAAATCTTAGAAATTGGATTGAGATCTTCAAATCCTAGTTCGCTAGTTCTTGAGGATCAATCTGATATAGGATTCATTAAAGATGATGAAGATTCATGTATTGCGATAGGGTCAATGGGTCCAAAGGGTGAGAAGAAAAAGAAATCAATGATGGTGATTCTTAGTTCTACGAACTTTCTTGGTGATTCTCATCTTTCTCGAGTCTCTCCTATGATGATCAGCGTTCAATCCCACCATCTCTGCAAGTTGCCGATCTCTGGTAAGACTCTGACCTTTGGTAATGGTGCTGGTTGTTCTAGTGGTGGTTCTTGGGCGGATAAAGTTGAGCTGGTGGATAATTTGGAAAATACTTTATCTCGGAAGCATTTTTTAAATGAATTAGCTAGAAATGAGATTTCAGATCCAATTCATGTGTCTGGTTATGATACGATCACTGTTCCATTGAAATCTATTTCTGGTAATTTGAATTCAAATCCAGGTTCTGTGTTTGGTTCCGATGTTTCATTGAAAACTATTGAGGAATCTCCTATAGTGAATCCTGATGTTTTACCTCTTCAAAATAATCTCAGATCAACTGATTTTCCACATCTTAAACCTGCTATTGATAAACCTGTAGCGATTCCTAATAGCAATGTTAAGAAAAGTTGGGTCAGTTTTTTTGCTGACAATAGGAAGCCAGGAAATAGCTTTGAGTTGGATTATTGGCCACCAACTACGAAAGATATTGTGTCTTTTGAGGATGATGAGTGGAATGAAGGTATTTCTATATGGCAATTTTCATTAATTGGCTAGGTTCTGGGTCTAAATGTCAAATTCAAAGCAATGGAAACTTTTGTGCAGAAATTTTGGGCTCCTATTGCTATTCCAGAAGTTTTCCTTCTTAAAACAGGAGTTTTCTTGTTCAAATTTAAAAATAAAGAGGAAATGTGTGATATTCTTGAAAGGGGTTTGTGGTTTTTTGGGTCTAGACCTTTGTTGTTGAAGTCCTGGACAATCAATGAGGATGCTGAAAGAATAAATGAATGTATCTACCCTATGAGTATCCAATTACTAGGTTTAAAATTAAACTTATGGAATGCAAATAGTATTAGTAAAATTGTTAGTGTTATTGAAAGGCCAGTTACCACTGACAAACTCACTACTAGCAGACAGAGGTTTGCCTATACCAGAGTCATTGTTGAGGTGACTTTGCCTGCTCCTCTTCCTAATCATATCCCTATTCAAGGGCCAAATGGTGCACATTATACTCAAAGAGTGAATTATGAGTTTAAGCCAATATGGTGTGACTACTGTAAACAAGTAGGCCATGACTCAAATTTTTGCAAGAAGCAAACAAGAGTTCAAAAATGGATTCCTAAACAAAAATGCTACTAATGATGCTAAAGAAAAGTATACTGTGATTTTGAAGGATATTATTCCTGGTGCTGGTGAAAAAGTGATAAATCACCTGTTACTGTGTTACAAGTATTTACTGGCAATTGTAACCTAGCGCAATTGCCTGTGCAGGCTGCACTTGTTCAGATGTCTGTTTCTAGAGGGAATGAGAACTCTAGTAATGGTGGTAATCCATCTCAGATACAAGCAAAAGAGATGCCAAATCAGAATGGGGATACTGGTAAGGATACTGGCAATATGTCAGCTCAGTTACCTGTGCATGTTGCACATGGGCAGGTGATTTTTTCTAAGGATGTTATGAACTCTGATAATTGTAGCAGTTCAAACCATCTTCCTATGGATGCTGGGCATTTTCAAAAAATAAATGTATTTTCTAGCATAATTCAAGAGCTTGTGCATGTTGTGCACGTTCAGGAATCAGCCTCAAAGGATGATAAAGAGATTTTGCAGCAAGATTCAATACCTGGAAAAACAGCTGAGATAAGGTCTTCACATATTGTTCATAGATCTGGGGGTGCTAGAAATGTGATTTGGTTGCTGGTTAAGGGTAAAAATTCAAAAAGGACTTCTTCTCCAGTTAATTCTCTTTTCCTTTAGAATTTTCAGAAGATTTGGACCCTTCTACAATTGGTAGAGGGGATCAAAACTAAATGAATCTGACATTTTGGAATGTTAGAGGATTGAATAAATCCTCTAAGCAATATTTGGTCAAGCATCACTTATTTCAATATAAATCCTCATTTATTGTGCTGCTTGAAACCAAAATAAAAGATGTTATGCTACCTGCCTTTACCAAGAATATTGCAAAAAAGTGAATTTGATATCTAATGCCAGGAACTCTGGCAAAGCCAGGATTCTAGTCATGTAGAACCCTGATATTTTGGAAATACAAACAATAATGTCCACTGATCAACACATCTCATGCAAAGTAAAGTCTGTAGATGGGAGATTAAATTGTGTCATATCTTCAGTCTATGGGTTTAATCAAATGGAGGCTAGAAAAGATCTTTGGCTGGAACTCATTCAGGTTCGCCAAAGCATTGGAAACTCACCATAGCTTCTCTGTAGAGATTTTAATACTATGATTAGCAGTGAGGAAAAAAAAATTAGGGGATCAGTTTTATCTAAGGCTGATACAAGGGATTTCAGGAACTTCATTGAGGATTGTTTGCTCAATTATTTGAAAATTGTGGGTTGTTTCTTCACTTGGAATAATAAACAAGAATCTGATACTAGAGTTTGGAGTAGGCTTGACAGGGTATTGGTTAATGATACATGGATCAATACATTTAATGCAAGTCACGCTGAATTCTTTCTTCCAAGCTTCTCAGATTATTCTCCTGCTCTAATTTCAATCTATGAAGACTGTATGCAAGGGAAAAAGCTCTTTATATTCTTTAAAATGTGGATCAAACATCCTAGTTTTCTCCCCACAGTTTTAGATATATGGAAGGAAACTATTGGAGGATACAAAATGTTTTTAGTCTGCAAAAAAACTAAACCGCTGAGGGAGTCTCTGAATGTTTTAAACAAAAAAACATTTTTACAACATAAGTGAGCAAGTTCAAAGAGCTAGAGTTTCATTAGAGGATGCTCAAAAGGATCTTCAAGCTTATCCTCTTAATCCTGTCCTCATATCTCAAGAGAAAGAGTGTATCTCTATATACAACAAGCTCCTTGATTGTGAATTGTCCTTTTATCAGGAGAAAGCTAGGATTGCATGGAATTTGTAAGGTGACAGGTGTACAAGCTTCTTTCATGCTATAGTAAAATCAAACAAGCACAACAATAGAGTGGTTGTTCTATATAACAATATGGGGGACAGAATCACTGATGGGGAAGAGATTGTAAATGAATTAATTACATATTGCAAGAACCTTATGGGTACAGTCGTGAATACAATTCCTCCAGACAGGGACATCATAAAATCAGGTCCTTACTTATCTATTTCTCAAGCTAGTGTTTTATCTTCTCCACTTACAAAGGAGAAAATAAAATCTGCTATCTTCTCTATTTCTAAAAACAAGGCTCCTGGCCCTGATGGATACAATATGGCATTTTTTAAATCTTCATAGTCTGCTATTGGGGAGGAGATCACTTTGGCTATAGAGGATTTTTCAAGAATGGAAAAGTGCTAGGTATGGTGAATTCCACTTCCATCTATCTTATTCCCAAGATTAAATGCCCAAAACCCCCCCTCTGATTTTAGACTTATCTCATGCTGTAATTGTCTTTACAAATTCATCTAAAAAAAATGCTGGCAAATAGATTGAAAACTGTTATGGGGTATCTTGTGAATGATACACAGAGTGCTTTTGTCAAAGGGAGGCAAATTTCAAGCAATATCATGCTTGCTCATGAACTGGTTGAGAGCTATAGCAATAAATACATTTCTCCAAGGGCAACGATAAATATAGATATCAGAAAGGTATTTGATACCATCAGCTGGAGTTTCCTGTTAGAATTGCTTCATGGATTGGGTTTTCCAAATGTCATGATCAAATGGATTATGGCATGTATCTCGTCTCCAAGGTATTCTATTTATCTAAATGGATCTCTTCATGGCTATTTCAAGGGTGAACGTGTCTTAAGACAAGGTGATCCTCTTTCTCCTTACCTCTTCATTCTAGGAATGTAATATCTCTCAAGGAGGCTAGATCTTTTAAAGAATGACATGTTGTTTACATTCCATCCAAAGTGTGGTAAGCTTAAGATCACACACCTTATATTTGCAGATGATCTTCTCTTGTTCTCTAAAGGTGATCACTACTTTATGCAAAAGTTATATCAATGTGTTATAGAGTTTAGTGAAAATTCTGGTATTGAGGCTAACCCTGAAAAATGTTCTATTTTCTTTGGGGGTGTGGATGAATCAAGTAAGTCCTCCATTAACAACTTCCTAGGGTTCTCTATTAGAGTTATGCCTTTCAAATACTTGGGAGTTCCCCTTACATCTACGAGGCTATCTTTCATGGGATTGTTTTCAGCAAAAGTTGGGATTGTTGTTGAATTCATTGTCTCTTCTTTTGATTACAATAAAATTCACAGAAATAGTCTTTTTATAAGACCTCTTTACAACAAAACAAGAAATTACAACTTCTGAGAAAATAACACAATAGTTGTTTATCGACTATTGCTTTTGTGGGACTTTGCCTGTGCCGGGAACGCTTTGGTTCGTGGACCACCGATTCACAGATCGTGAGAGGAGGTTTATGATTCTTCCTTCGTTATCGAAGTGAGAATTGGAAACGATATCTTATCGAAGTAAGACAGTCGTTCTTCTTGAACTCAAGTCGAGGCTCGAATGTCAAGGAATCACACAAAGCACTGAAATCTCTGCTCTCTCTGCTCTAAAATGCTCTAACAAATGCTCGATCCTCGTCAGAAGTGACCCTAGGGGGGTATTTATAGCCTCAGGGGTCTGCAACTGTAAAAACACAACTAAACAGAAAGTTAGTACGGCGCGACAGTGTTTTATTGTCTCGCTGGTCGAGACAGCGTTTGCTGTCTTGCCCAGCGAGACAGTAAATTTACTGTCTCGCCCAGCGAGACAGTAAAATGCTGTCGCGCAAAACGAATATTCTTGGCAGTTTTGCAGTAACTACCTCCCCACGTTTAAAACTCCGTTATTTTGGCAGTTATTCACGTGATTTTCACCCATGTTGTTTCCCACGTCCCTTGGCAGTTAATGGACACGTGTAGGGCAGTTATTCAGGTGGTTATTTGACCACTTCAACGTTGTAGTCAACAAATTTACTGTCTCGCTGGGCGAGACAGCAAATACTGTCTCGCTGGGCGAGACAGCAAATACTGTCTCGACCGGCGAGACAGCAAAAGACTATCTCGACCGGCGAGACAGCAAAGACTGTCTCGCTGGCGAGACAGCAAAGACTGAGTTTTGGGTGATTTTCCCAATTTTGAGTGATTTTTTATGTTTGGATATCTATTGGCATTTTTTGACGTCTACAGGGATGTAACCCTCTATTCACAAAAAATGAAAGTCAATTCAATATCTGGATGAAGCACATGAATCTCTCATATGCTGAGAGATTACAAGTGATTAAGAGCGTGATACTTGGAATCCAAATTTTCTGGACATCAAATTTTGTTCTTCCTGTCAATGTTCTTCAGAGAACTGATGAGTTATACAAAAAAAATTATGGAGTAAATCAGGCCAAGTTCTCAGGCTTCCTCTTGTTTCATGGGAGAGGGTGTGTCTGAGGAAGGAATAAGGTTGGTTTGGGGTGTTTTCGGCTCCTGTGTGGAATGTTGCATCTGCATTGAGAAGTATATGGTATATCCATGTTAATAAGGACTTGTTGTGGATTAAATGGATCAATGGTATATACTTAAAGCATAGGGACATTTGACATGTAAATGCAAGATCAAGAGATTCATGGATGTGAAAACAATTGATTAAGGTTAGGGATAAAGCTCTAATCTTCTATGGTGGAGTGGATAATTTGAAGAGCATGATCAGTTCCTGCTATGTAGGTGCAAAGATTAAACTCTCAGCCTTGTATCATGCTCTCTCTAGTTGCAAACAAAGTACCATGGTCAAAATTAGTTTAGGAGAGATTAAATACCCCTAAGCATTCTTTCATTTGTTGGCTGGCTATACAAAACAAATTGCTCACACAAGACATCCTTCATAGGTGGGGGATCACAAGCTCAAACTCATGCTGTCTATGCCTTGTTTCAGTTGAAACCAGGGATCATTTGTTTTTGGATTTGGGTATTCAGGCTGTGTATGGAATAGCATCCTGGATTGGCTAAAGTACATATGGAAATCCTGTAATTAGCATCATAGTTTGAACTGGTTCACTACCAGATTGAAAGGTAAGGGTTTTAATCAAAAACTCAAGATAATGGCTCTGGTTACTTCTATATACATCATATTACGGGAAAGAAACAACAGAATTTTCCAGCAAAAGAGCAAGGGTGCAGATACTTTAGTTAGAGAGATTAAGATGGAGATATTGTACTTTGTCCTTAACAGTTCTGATATTGGCAAGGACTGTTTGTTTTGAGGGTTTGTATATACAGGAAAACTTTAGTGCTTCTCAGTATTAAATAGCTGAGTTTCTTGAGGTGTAAAAAACTTTCATACTTGGTAAATGAATAAAATTTTTCGTTGACCAAAAACAAAATGTTTGCAAATGTTTTCCTTGCACAACCACAAGGTTAACATAAACAAATGCATCCATTTCATTGCACATATTGCATCGAAAGGGTCATTTGCACAATTATTGTTATGACCGTGTCCGTGCACAAAATGTGCCCAAATGGAATCATAACCCTAGGGCTTTGGACTTTATTGATAGGGTCATGTCCCTAAACTATTCGGTACCAAGAGTGTTTGGGTACCAATATGTTTTTTATATTAAAGAACAAACTTTTAGAGTTTTTATTTTTCATGTTCTTTAAAAGAAGATTTTTTGGATTTTTTTTAAACAAAGTTTTGATAAATTTTTTTAAAAAGAAAATATTTTCATTTGTACAATTTTTTTAAAAAATCTTTTCTAGTGTCTCAAAAATTGGTTTTGAGGTTTATATTTGAGCAACCCTCCCCCCCCGCCCCCCCCCCCCCCCCGCCCCGAATTTATTGATCTTTCATTAGTATTCTTTCATATCATGTTTACCGGGTACACAATATTTTTATATGGGTTGAAACAAGCTCCAAGAGCTTGGCATGATTGTTTATCTAGTTTTTCTTGTTAAAAACGATATTATTGATATTATTTGTTTTGTCATAAGCATAATTCTGTCTACCTTTGTGGATAAAATATATAAATGTTTTGACATTACTAGTTGCTTAATCACTTGTTCTTCAAAATGATGATTTATAGATTACGTATGTTTTGATGTTATTATGGTTTAGATCATGATTTATGATTTCATTTGATTGTTTTGATTTTCATTTGGACTTTCATGATTGTCATGATTTTCATGGTTCTCATAACTTGTTTTCATGTGAAAATATCTTTCATGATTCTCATATTTTTTCTTTAATATGATTTCATAAATCTATACATATTGTTTTTATTGAGATATTTTTTAATAATCATGATTTATGTTTGATGATTTATGATTTTTTGGGATTTATTGCTTAAACATTTGATCTTTGATTTTTTGAATATTTTTGTTTTTGATATATATCATATTGATATATTTGTGTTTAAGACTCTTGTAACACTTGTCTTAATGATATATACATATGTGTTCACTTGGTCTTTTTGAATGTGAGTTGTGTTTAGCATGTTCCATATCTATGCTTGCTCACATATGTTTTCATTAGTATTTCATTTCATACATTCTATGTGGCATTTTGATAGGGGATTTTTTTTCCTATATTTGTTTTATACTCACTCATGCTTATTTGTAGGGGGAGCTTAACGCTCTCTTTCTATCTTATTGTTTTCCCTATTTTGATGTTGACAAAGGGAGAGAAACAAGTCAATTGTGAGTATATCATTCTATTGTTTTCATGCATGAGTTATAAATTGTATATTCATTTGATATCATGCATGTCTTATATCTCTTTGTGTAGATTGTTTGTCATCATCAAAAAGGGGGAGATTATTAGGTCTCATGTTTATGAGCCTAATATCTAATCTAGTTTCAATGATTAACAAACAATTCCTAATAATATTTGTCGAGTGTTTATTTGCTTGTTAGGCATTCTACACAAATCCTCTATTGGAGGCTGGTTGGATTAAGCTTAGATGACATTCAAGTTTAAGATTCACAATTGCTTCATCCACAATATGAGAGGAGGATTGCTCAAGATCAAGCGTCATGAGATCAGTCAATTTGGGTATATTAATTTAGGATTTATACATTGTGTGTTGATACTTCAAATTCAATTTTACACACACACGTATTTATTAATTTTATCAAAATATAGGTATTTTTTTTAGAAAACATTAAGTTATTGGTTTACGGACTAAATAATTGTAGTTTATATATTTTATTAAGTTTATAAATCAATTCAAAAGATTTAAAATTTTGGTTTAAATATTTTGTCAAAATCATGTGTTTTTGAGATTTCGTATTTTGACCAATTTTGCAAAATGATGAGTTTTCACAAGTGCGAAATGCAAATTGAAAATTATTTTTGTAACATATTTATTTTTATGTTTATAAACATTTCCCAAAGTTTTATAATTTTTGAATTTATTTGCTATTTTTTAAAAGGGTTCAAAATTCGATTTTACTGTTTATATGTGTGATTGTGCATGTTATCAGTTGACTGATGATGACCATTAGTCGACAAGTGAAAGTGGCTGGAAAGACTAAAAGTTTTTGCTCAGTAGACTGAGGAATCATCAGTCGACGGATGAAGGTGAGCGGCTTGTAACAAGTCAGCTCATCAGTCGTCTGATGAACAATATCAGTCAACTGATGAATAGTATCAGTCGACTGATGGCCTGTAACGGCTAGTTTTCTAGCCTTGCGAAAATTTTAGTATTTTTATATTTTTTCTTGGTTTTTCTTGGTTTTTGGGTTTGTATTGTGAACATATAAATACCCCTTTCAGTCTCAACATTTGAGATAATCTAAGAAGTGTTTTAAAAGAAGTTTACAAGTTTGTTTAAGTATGGTTTTTATGTTTGTTTATGTGAAGAGGTTTTCACAAGAGGATGGTTTTTATGTTTGTTTATGTGAAGAGGTTTTCACAAGAGGATGAGATTATTCTTTTCATGTTTAGGCTTAAATCTACATCTCTCTCACTCTTGATTTTTACAGAAGTTTTGCTAAACTTAATTTCTAGCTTTATTTATATTTATTGTTGATTATCACTTTACTAAGCTAGATTTTATATTAAATTTAGTTTTATTATTACTCATTGAATGCACACACAACCTTTAAGCTTTTTAGTATTTCACATTAAGTATAATTTGGGTTGTGGTAAGTGATTCCTTGAGTGTGAGCTTAATTAAGTTCTCATCTTGTTTAGAGAATAAACACTTTGTATTTGTGCCTATTTGTTGAGATCACATTGCGGAAATAGGCTTTGAGGTAGGGCCTTCTTTACCAAAAGAATGGGACCCCTTTTAATAATAATAGGAAGGAGGATGTTGAACAAGAGCTTCTCTTCTTTGAACACGGGAAATCACAGCTGATGAAACAAAAGACTCAGCCATTCTTGGTGTCCCAGCTTAACCACACTAAACTCACTCTTTCTCCTAACCTAACCTGGTGATAAAATAAAGACAAATCCCTATTCCCTAAGGTAAGGCGCGCCTCTTTTAAACAGTAAATTGCCCATGTGAAAGCTCAAAGTAGTCTAGCAGTCAACAAGTCTCATCCCCGGATTCCCTGGTCCTAACGGACCAGCCACATACCAGGATTCGTTAGAACCAGGGTATACCAGGTGTTTCATACATGAATACGCTCATGAGTGTTTCATTTACATTCCATGTAGCTCTTCTTTCGGGGTGTCTACGCTGGAGGGTTTATTACACGATCTTGACCTTCACAAGGACACCGAAAGAAGTGGTTGGTGAGAGACGAGGTCAATTCCAAGAGGAGTTGCGTTAGTAGTAAAGTCTAGGGAGAGGTGGCAATTCCAAGCACTTGAGAAAGTTGACACGGACTAGGCCAATACTTAGAGGGTGTATTGTGTGATTGTAATAGTATGAGTTGTAAACGTTTATCGGTGAATGTTAAAAACCGATTGTGTATTTTTGTGTAGATAGTGGAGATTCTCTTCGAGGGTGAGGAGCGGAGAAGTAGGTCGTGGGTCGACCAAACTTCGTGATCATATTGTACATTTGTGTTTGCTACTTAGCGTATTTCTTTCTCTTTGTTCTCATTACTCATATCTCATACTCATTGTTTATATCGCCTACTATCTCATTTCATATCCTAGCCCATATAACTTGTTGAATTTCATACTTGCTAGGAAAATTATTAATAAGATTTTAAATCAGCATTAATATTGAATTAGATTAGCAAATATCCTATTCACCCCCATCTAGGGTACTTTCACATTTGCATACATATTTTTTGGAGGACTTTGGATATTTTGAGAAGTCGAAGCATCTACAACTACGGTAGCATACAAGTTAATGTCTGTTAATCTACTACGAAGATAATACTCAAATGTAAAGCTCATGTCATCATCCTTTTGAATTGCAACACTAAATTTTTTCCGTTTCAAATATGAATTTTAGGGTGTTTGTTGGGAAAATTGGAGAAGGAAATAGAGAATTGAATTTTATATTATTCTCTCTAACAGACTTAGAAAAAGAACGAATTATAATTCTCTCAATGCAATCTCTCTCTAACAAACATATAATATAAAATTACAATCTTCTTGTATCGGATTCCTGATTTACAAAAGAAAGAAAGATCGACAAATATCCTTCCATTTGTTTAACCTGGGTTCTTCTTGGTGTCGATGAAATGCCTCCCTTGATATTCGTATCAAGTTTGCTTTCCATTGACGATCCGAATGTTTCACCTTACTGGAACACGGTTTCTTCCTCTTAATTAATGTCGAGGAGAACTTGCGTGACAAGTTTGAAAAGAACTTTTAATGAGTTTTAGAACTCAGAGCGAGTTTAAACTCTATAGAAGAGTTGATTTGAACCGAAAATTAGTTTTAAGTTAAGTACCAGAGCTCCTTGTTGCTGAAGAATGCTCTCGGTTACTGAAGACCGGACGCTTAGATCTCCAAGAGTAAAGCCGATCTCTAGATCTACCAAAAGTGTTCCAGGATCCAAAGATCCAAACTCCACTATTTTTTTTGTTATTTATAGGGGATTAAGGGGTGTAACCGACCCCTTAATCCACTCCTAAGTGGGGCTGAAATCCAGCAGATTATGGGAAACGGTTTTAAAAACTGTTCAGCTCATGTTTGAATGAGTCAAACGCAAGAATTGCATTCTGGACACGAACTCTGCATTCGAACACAACATTTGAAAGCTGCATTAGCAGCTGGATCTGAGCTACATCTGTGGTTGATAATGCTGAAAACTGTGTTAGTAGCTGAATATGAGCTGCGTTTGTGGCTGAATATGGGTTGCGTCGGTAGTTGATTATATAGTGGTTGCGTTGCCTTGACTCTAGAACGTGGCCATTTGCGTTTCATTTCTAGGATGCAGAGATGAATTCTGCATCTTGGATTGAAGAGATCATTGAATTGTAATATCTTCTGTCAGAGTGTTACAAAGATCATCATTTTGTAATCTTTGATTTAGCTCCTTAAAATATAAGAATCATCAGATTGTAAGTCCCACTATGAAGGCTGTTGATCTGAGCTTTTATCAGTTGTCATGACGGTCATTGAATTATAACCCTCATCCATCTACGTGAAAATCTTTAGATTATAGCCTTCGTCTATTGTCGTGAAAGTCATCTGATTATAACTTTCATTGTCGAGTTGTTGATGTGGATGTCGTCAGATTGTAACTTCCATCATTGGTATTTGATAGGGATCAGCTATCTGTAATGATTTTTTAGACAACCTACAGAACCCCCTCTAAAGTTTTCAAAAGTTCACGATTGATTGGAACGAATTTTCAAAATATTTTGGGCTAAATTGGTTTGAGATCTGTTGAATGATGGTTCACTATATCTATTTTGAAGCTATCATGAACTTGATTGTAGAAATTTGCTGCACAGGACCTGTATGCTGGTGACCTGTAATGTAATAGGATTTTGGCAAATCCTCAGCCATCAACGGATTTGATGTGCCTTTACAGACTACCGTTTGAGTCGGGCTAGTATGTGGATTGTCTAAATCCATTTCACATGTAACATTGTGCTAAAAGAATAAACGCTTTTAGATTTAGTGCTATGTAACCAAATACATACACTTTGTCAATTTCATGGGAATGGACTACCCGACAACGCGTGTTAGGCGTCAGCTTATTTCTAATTAGGGATCGAGACAAAATCCTCTATGCGTATGAGTTATGGATTTTGGCGTTATTAATAATAATCCACTATGATATTGAATACGTAGATTTCGATGAATACGTGAGACGCAACTCAGATTTGACCAAAATGATCCTTGTAGGTATTGATGAACACCCAAGACACAACCCAAATTTGGCTAAAATAATCCTTGTTAATCTTAGTGGGAATGTTAAGCCATTGAAAGGAAGAGTTGCGTGAGGGATCCAATTCAGTGTTATCAGCGACATCGATTAGAATCTACTTGTACTCATCCAAGAGGCTGCATAGCTTCTTGTTGTCAATCAATTTCTTCTCGGTTTTTGTCACCTTGATGGCCATTGCTAGCTTCTCTGTACAATAACCCTAATAGCAGTGGCTACTCGGTGGGAGGGTTAACCAGAAAAACTTGACATCTGAAAGTTGAAATGTAGACTTGGCCCTTTGCGTTTAGAAGTTGAACGCATAGTTAAACTTTGTGTTTGAAACTTGAAATGCAAGGTTGAACTTTGCATTTGAAACTTGAAACGCAAGGTTGAGCCTGACGTTTAAAAACCAAAATGTAGGGTTAAACCTGACGTTTGAAACTCGAAACGCAAGGTTAAACCTTGCGTTTGAAACTTGAAACGCATGGTTAAACCTTATGTTTAGCAGTCTAACTGACTCAAAACTGGCAAGATTTTTATCTAGAATCCCACTCCAATTTGATAGCTCTAGCTGTCTATAAAATAGACTGCCAAAGGTTAAATCAAAAGTCATTCGACTTTTTTATTCTTCTCCGGCGAACACAATAAAGATCTTCATTTTCTTCTCCGTCGAGCACTATTCATCTTCCCTAACAAACCTCTTCGTTTGAATCTCCGGTGAACTTTTCTTCATCCTCTTCAACAAGATTGAAATGGCTCCTAAGAAAAAAACCGACTCCAAAAATCTCAGAAATCTACAGTGGTTCAGGTTGCGTCGGCAGCTGAGGTCACCACCGGTGCTCAGGCAACTGTGCCGTCGCTGTCGACTCCACCGACTAGTGGTAAGTTAGAGACCCAAATAACTTGTTTCGACAAGTTCTGAACCATTAATGCAAAATGAAAACTCGTGTTTAGTCATCGGAACACAGGGTGTAAAACTTATGCATTCTTTTATTTGAAACGCATTATCAATTCTTGCGTTCCAGAATTGGAACGCTGGGTTTGACTTTGTGTTTTGAATTTGACATGCTTGATTTTGACCCTTGCGCATTGAATTTGACATGCTAGGTTTCGACCCTTGCGTTTATCACTTGGAACATAGGGTTGACCTCTGTGTTCTTGAATTTGGAACGCGGGTCTAACCCTTGCGTTTGTCATGTGAAATGCATGGTTATTCCCTGCATTTTGACTAAGACTCCTTAGACTTTTTATGTCGTTTTTGATACTGACTTTCATCTCGTTTTGTGTTGCGTGCTACTCCAACGAACCTCTTTCCTTCAACCATTACTTTAGTCACATAGAGGGTGCAGATAAAAATACACTCTTTCGCTTTCACATGGAACATGTAATATTCCAGGATACAAATAAGGAACGAGCAAACTCATCACTCAAGCTTACCCTGAGACCCTTAGATCCCTGGTTACAAATGCGAAGCTTGAGATAGCAGAGTGTACAGATTTAACGAAACCAACGTTCCTTTTTTGGATATTATATTAAGATGAACATGAAGGAAATGTTTGATGGCAATTACAAGTTGCTGCGGACTATCAATAATTGTCACCTTTTTCTACCGAACCTGGAACGGATATGGCCAATTTCTTACTATCAGTGTGCTTTTGTTCCGTGAACCATAGATTGGGATCTTGTCCAGGAATAAGGTGGTGTCTCTACCAAATATATTACCTATCGTGGTGTTCATCCAGCCGGCTTTAATCAATTTATGACTTTGAAGCCTAGTTCAGTTAAGAATGAGCATCCTATCAGTGAATCTACTAAGCTCGCGAATACGTTTGTCAGAAAATTTATATCTGTACAGGGAGAATTCACCACCCAAGACTTTGGAGCTCTGATATGGGTACACTCTAGCGAGACAGAATGGTGGGCCTGGATGATAAATTTTATTCTGAAGGAATTGGAAGAGCCCCTTAGAATTTTTGACTTGAGAACCCTAATATTGGCTACTCAATACAGGATTTCTCTAAACTATAGTGGATTTTTTGCCATGCTGGAATTCTACAATCCTTATACCAGCACTTTTTTACTCCTATCGGGGAGTTAGGTTTTGCAATCTATGAAATGTTTGAGATTTCAAGACTATCATTTGTAAAACTACCTTATAAAGAGTTCCTCCCTGGGAAATAGAGAGATGGAAATTTTGAAAAACGATGCTCTAGAGATCTATGACACTTATTGGGAATTAATGTGTCATTTCCAAATATGTGCACAGATTACTGGTAAGCGAGGGAGTGGTGTTAAACAGGGACCGTGGGCTGAGTAACTCTTCCAAAACTTGTTTGATAAGGATACGAAGGTGACTCGTATAGCTACCAGCACACTTGAAGAAATCAATGAGCGCATCGGTGATGCTATTGCCCACTACACTAATGAGGCTGAGGAAGATGTCTTTCCTACACACATTGAGTTTGAAAGTTTTCATTATCAGGTAGAGAACCCAATTTTCGATATGGCTCTGTTTGCTGGTTTCCTCACACTATGGTTGAAACGTTGTGTGGTTCCTACCATGCCTATAGATGTAATTACAGTGGAGGTGTTATACCCAGCTATTCTCCTGACTTACGGATGACCTCTGAACCTCCTTTCATCCATGGTGTGTTGTCTGCAGAGTGATCTTCGGGAGTTAGCCCCTGAGTTCATCGTAGTCAAGAAAGTGGAATTAGCTGGGAAGACCATTATTCAAGCTCCTACTCCTCGAGTGCTTATGCCATATATCTACTTGGTATCATGGTTCGTGATGAACTACCCTAGCCTAATGTCAATGCCTACATCGAGTAATACCTTAGCCCCTCTCGTCCAACGACTAGAGACAGCTCGGTGGGTTGGTTGGTACCAGGTGAAATTCTGAGAGATATTGAGGCGGGATTTTACTTATGAGATTACTTGTAGCTTTCCTAACTTTGAAGGTGGTGCATGCGGGGAAATACATCAGGACACTCCGGGGTGTAATTCATTCACCATACTTAGCAAAGGCACTTTCTGGTGGCTTATCAACAAACACCCAAGCCATCTTGTTTTCCGGCAAGGGAAAAAGTGATTCATCGAGCCTTACCAGCCATATTGTTTTTCCCAACAATTTGGATACGGTCAGATATACGCCGGGAACCCCAATGCTAATCTTGCATTTATGGGTAATGTATATGAAGGGGTGAGAGCCTGGTATTACTCAGTGGAAGGCTACATAGGAGCAACGTTCAAGTTGCCACAGAAAATGCCAAATGCCTATACTTCCTTGAGATTTTGTCCTTGGTACCAGCTACTTCACAAATCCCTGAGTACAAGATTTTGTTCTTGCTTGAAGGTTATTCAAAAGTGGTATGGTTTGAAGAGGAGTTCCAAAAAGTTTTGCACAAGGGGGGTTAGCGAGTATTTATCTTACGAGGAGGTGATTGCTAAGGAAGAAAGAAGACAAGCACCAGAAGGAGCTCAAGGAGAAGAACCCAGGATACATGAGACTCATGAGATGGAGCCTTCAAAGGTCAGAACCCGGAGCAAGAGTGTCGCTGGAAAAAAAGCCCTTGATCCAACTGAAGAGGGTGAATATGAGAAGAGAGCTCACCAAAAATTAACACTCGAACCTCCCACTTCTAAACTTATGCAAGATGCCCGTAAAGTATGGCATGTGGAGGAAGAAGAACGAGAGTCGACTGCTATGGAGCTCTTGCATCAATCTGGGCTTCATTCAGTTGGCCTAGCTCTAAAAGGTCCCGTCTCTTCTGTTCATCCACCGGATGAAGAAGAAGGTGAGGATGAATCGCTTATAGGGGATGCAGAATCTATCCCTACAATGGACCCTATAGCTCCAATTGAAGAAGTTAGGCCTCCTGTATGTATATCTACAGGGGTTGCTCAAGAATACATTAGAGAAAATCAATCTCCTTCTTCTTCAGTATTAATGCCATCGATGGGGGACACAAGACTTAGCCCTACCACGGGGATCATGTCCAAGTCAACTACCACTGTGGGCTTACCTGAACATTCAGCAGTAGGTGATGAGGAGACGGTGGATTATGAGAATTCTCCAGGAGGTGGTGTTGATGAAGTTGATGATGGTGTCGAAGGCGACAACATTGGCGATGACATCAAAGATAACATCAGTGAAGAAGACTCTTTGGATGAATGCACTGACTTCGATGATACACCAAGGGATACTTCTGATAAAGCATCAACTTATATTCCTATCTCTCTAACCAATAAGCATGTTTTATTTTGAATCCCCATGCATTTTCCTTCTGCGTTCTGACCGTATTTTGCATACAGGTTCACCAACTCTTGGGACCACAGCTGATACTCCTTCTCGAGATCAACAGCTTGTACAAGAAACAACTCTTTTGTCAGAATAGCCATCGTTGGAACTATTAAAGATGACTCCTCCGCCGGTAACATTGCTAACAATTTCTCTCACCCTGACGGGGACCGTAAGTGTCCCAAGTTCATCTTAAGCAGTGAAACTTATAGCTCTTACATCGAGTCCTTCACAATTGGACATTAGTATCCAGTCTCCGTCCGCTACACCGAAATCACCTGTTGACCTTATGCTTAGTTCAACAACTTCGGCGGCCTTAGCACCATCTCTCATTATTGTCTCAAGCCCAGTAGATGCTCCTAATTTCCTCAAGATCTCTCTTGGTTACTTAGAGAGTCTTGCGAAGAAGGTAATCGAGGTTGTTGATACATTTGAAACTTTCAAGCCTCTCTTAATGAGTAGTTTGAATAGCATCAAATGTGTGGGTGATGCTCGCTGTATTGAACATTACTCAGAGGCCATCTCCCACTTGGAAACAAAGCTAAAGGCCTTGAAAGAACTGGGACGTGTGGATATTCAAGCTCAGATTGCATCAACTTTTGTTGATATCTAGATTGAAGAGACAAATCATCATGAGGCGATTCAGCGGGGCTTAGCTGAGAGAGAGCTCTAGATCATACATTTGCAGAAGCAGTGCACTCAACGACAAAATGAGCTGAACATCTCATCAACCGCTTTGGAGGCTGCTCGAGTGATAATTATTTAAACTAAAAAGACTATCACTCAACTGTAGGCATAATTGGCTTGAGAAAAGATTCAATTTGCTCAAGAGGAAGCAATCGTGATCGGGCTCAACCTCAGGAATACAGAAGCTCTTGTAACTTACCACAAAGAGGTTCAACTTCTTGAGGAGGCTAAGAAAGAAGCTGTCGCTGCACTGATGGATAAAGATGAGCTCTGGAGAAGTGTTGAGGTAACTATGTAGGCTGCTCATGAGGAGAAGCTCTCCGATATCAAATCTCAACTTGCATCTTTTAGTTTGATAGACCCCTGAACTGCACTTTGTATTGCTCTTTTAACAAGAACAACATTATCTTGTATCACCTTGTTTTGATTTTGAATAAAAATGTGATACCTTTTTTTCTTTCCACTATTTCTTTTGTGTGTCATATTCTGACTTGAAACAATAAAAAATAATTCTGAACACTTGAGGAAGGTGACACAGGCTAGGCCAACACTTAGAGGGTATGAAGTGTATTTGCAAGTGTGTAAGTTGTAAAGTTTTCGGTGAACTAGAAAACTGTATTGTGAAGTTTAAACGCTATTTGAGTGAGCGTAGAAAACCCGGTTGTGATAGTAGATTTCTCCTCGGGAGTGGGGAGCGGAGATGTAGGACGGAAGGTCCAAACTCCGTGATCATCCTTGTGTGTTAGTATTTGCATTGGTGTATCATTTATATCTATTGCTTAGTCTATTTTATTTGCCATTGCTCATTGTTCACTTTGCCCTATCACATTTGTTTTTGCTTATCCTTGCATATATTTCATTGTATATCTCATTGTTAGGATATTGTAATTTGTTTATATTCCTCATTCTTACTCATATCATGTTGTATATCTATCTTGCAAGAATAGTTTGTTAATAAGTTTTAATCGGCATTAATATCTAATAAGATTAGAAATAACCCTATTCACCCCCCCTTTAAGGTGCCTTCAGTGTTGATTCGGCGATCCTGTACCCTCAAAAGCTTGTAGAGTCGGGGTCTTGAATATCGATGGATAGGGAGCTATGTCCCATTCTGTGGGCTAAGGCTACACTACCCTGTCGTCTTGGAGCTCACTCCTATTTGCAATTGTGTTAAGGCGGGCTTCCAATTCCTCCATCTTGGCTGACTGGGGTTTATGCTCGCTCTCGCCCTCTTTCACTTCTTCAAAGGTAGATTTTATGCTGTGAGCTTCATGGTCCGAATTATCATTCACCTTATCTTTTCCTTTTGATGATTTCCTCTTTCAGGAAGATTTAGCTTTTTGGACCTTTTCTGCGACAAGATGCGTCAATAGATCTCGCAGTTGGTTGAGAGTCTCCTGCTGAGCCTGGAGCATGGCATGATGTTCATCGACCCTCCTCGCCAGGTCTTCTGAGCTCCCTGTCATGTAATTAAGATTCCCATGCGCTACAAAAGAACTTGAGGACTAAGACTCCGTGATGGCCAAGTGTTCATCATCAGAAGTTGTTCCTCTAGCCAGTCATTTATAATTGATAGGAGGAATGGCTCCTGTCCGAGTCCGGATGTGTCAGTATATCCCTTCAAACTCATCACAGATCTCTCTGATGGTCGGTGCACAACTTGTTTCAGAGTCATCAAAACTAGGAGCTAAGGCTTTCCCTCTACTAATCATATTGATAGTCACAATAGGATATTCATTCTCTAAAGCCTTCTTCTTGTAGTGTCGTCGTCGATTGATAGGTCAGGCGATGTTTGTTAACCGGGTCGGATACCGATCGTTGGGGTGCCGAATTACAACATTAGCATTTTGAGAGGACCGCAGAAATGAGTCGCTCACATTGACATGAATGAGCTGCTTGTTTCACCGGTCTTTCTCTTGATAGAAGTTCCCGTAAGTCAGAGACTTGGGAAGAATCTATCACCAAGCGAGATGTTGGATTTGGAACCCCTTGTTCGTCAGTGGATGGGACTGGTTCTTGGCAAACATGAATTTTGAATCCATGTTGATCTTTTCTAACACGACGAATCACATCGTGTCCTGAAGAAGGAATACGAGGCTCGTGTTTTGTTTGATTAACGCTAGACCGAAGTCTACGTTTTGTTGGTGACATGCCCTTGAAGGTTGCATTCTTGCTAGTTAACGTACTCTTGAGAGTTGCATTCTATTTTGGAAACATTTTCCCAAGGGTTGCATTTTGGTGTAGAAATGTGTCCTTAAGGATTGCGTTCTGATGTTAGAACGTGTTCTTGAGGATCGCGTTCAACTGTTGAAACACGTCCCTGAGGACTACGCTTTGATTTTGGAATGTGACCATGCGGGCTATGTTTTAGGTTGATCATGCATGGCTCGTACTTGGGCTCATCAATGTAAGGCTTGCATTATGAAGTAGAAATGCAACACTCAGATTGAGGCTCACAAATGCGGAGCTCACATTGATTGAGAGCTCTCTCGGAGATAGGCTCACCTCAAGAATCTTCTCCTCCGTCAAGCGATATTTTTCTTGGCTAGTTTTAAGACCTTTGCAGTGATATCATCTGCGTTGATGGAGCTTGTCGCCATGATGGGCCTCTTTTGACCCGATACACGTCGCTTTGACGTAGTTGCTAGATCTTCGACTCGTTTGATGAGCCTAGCAGAGGCCGAGCCCACTCCTTCAGAGGTTGATATCAGATTGTGCCACCACTTCTTCATCAGTAAAGCTAGTCCCCAGCAGAGTCGTCATCTTTTGTTTTTTGGGAAAATTAGAGAAGAAAATAAAGGATTAAATTTTGTATTATTCTCTCTAACAAGCTTAGAAAAAGAATAAATTATAATTCTCTCAATGCAATCTCTCTAACAAACTTAAAAAAATAAATTACAATCTTCTTGTATCAGATTCCTAATTTACAAAAGAGAAAAAGATCGATGAAGATCCATTCCTTTGTTTAAATTGGATTCTTCTTGGTGTCGATGGAATGCCTCCCTCGATATTTGTGTCGAATTTGCTTTTCGTTGATGATCCAAACACTTTACCTCACTAGAACACGATTTCTTCCTCTTAATTAATATTGAGGAGAACTTGTGTGGCAAGTTTAAAAAGAACTCTTAATGAGTTTTAGAATTCAGAGTGAGTTTAAACTCTACAGAAGAGTTTATTTGAACCGAAAAATGGTTTTAAGTTAAGTACCAGAGCTCCTTGTTGCTGAAGAATGCTTTCGGTTGCTGAAGAATGCTTTCGGTTGTTAAAGAATGGATGCTCAGATCTCTAAGTGTGAATGCTAATCTCTAGATTTGCCAAAAGTGTTCCAGGATCCAAAGATCCAAACTCCACTGATTTTTAGTTATTTATAGTGGATTAAGGGGTGTAACCGACCCCTTAACCCACTCCTAAGTGGGGCTAAAATCCTGCAGATCATGGGGAAATGGTTTTGAAAACCGTTCAGCTCATGTTTGAACGAGTCAAACGCAAGAATTGCGTTCTGGGCACGAACTTTGCGTTCGAACGCAGCGTTTGGAAACTGCGTTAGCAACTGGATCTGAGTTACGTCTGCGGTTGATAACGCTGGAAACTATGTTAGCAGTTGAATGTGAGCTGCGTTTGTCGCTGAATGTGGGTTGCGTCGGCAGTTGATTACATAGTGGTTGCGTTACTTTGACTTTGGAACGCGGCTATTTGCGTTTCATTTATGGGATGCAGAGATGAATTCTGCATCTTGGACTGAAGAGATCGTTGACTTGTAATCTCTTATGTCAGAGTGTTACAAAGATCGTCGTTTTGTAATCTTTGCTCTAGCTCCTTGAAATGTGAGAATCATCGTATTGTAATTTCCATTGTGAAGACTGTTGATCAGAGCTTTCATCGATTATCGTGATGGTCATTGAATTACAACTCTCATCGATCTACGTGAAAATCTTTAGATTGTAGCCTTCGTCTGTTGTCGTGAAGGTTGTCTGATTGTAACTTTCATTGTCGAGTTGTTCATGTGAAAGTCGTCAGATTGTACCTTCCATCATTGGTGTTTGATAGGAATCAGCTATCTGTAATGATTTTTTAGATAGCCTACACATGGACAGAGATTGCAGTGAGAGTTTAAGCCTTTAAGACACTTGATACTTCAAGCTAATGAATTTGATAGAGTCATTAATAACTACAAAAATACACTCATGCTATTCATTGCTTGTTGTGTTTATAACCATGCAAAGGAGGGATCTTTTAGTCATTTTAAAGAGAAGTAGGTGAAGAAGCAAAGAGGATTTAGGGAGAAAATTTAATGGCAGGGGGGAGTAGATGGATATTTGAATGAGGAAAAAGATAGTTGTAGTAATTTAGTTGGAGGAAGCTTGAGTTTTTCCCCTCCCAAATATCTTTCAAATCGGCATTTGATGCACTCCAATGATGAAAATCTCTTCCTGAAATCCATTCAGGTGTTTTTTCTCTCTCATGTTAACGGTTAAAGATATTTTCATAATAACATTTAAATAAGGCATATCCATGGGATTTAAGTGAGTTGGAGGGGGTTAAAAAAAATAAAAACTAAGCTTTTGAGTGCTTTTGGAGTGTTGACCAAGTCTCGGGGAAGTAAATTCCCATGAGAATTTTGGGGGCGACAAGCATTTTTCCCAGTTAATTTTTCACCACACCCAAAAAAAAAAAAAAGAAAAAAGAAAAAACCCACCAATATGCCGTGCTTGCTATTTCCAACTTTTTTTAAATTAATGATCTCGATAGTTGTTTTTGTTGGGTATTAAGGACCACACAAAAAATCACCACAATAATAAGTGCAAAATATAAGGAAACGCAAGGAACTTTTTACCTGGTTCAGCTAAATGTGATTATCTCCATGATTCGTTACCAAAGAAATTCACCATCTGCACAAACCAGTTAAAGTTTTGAATTCTACAGACTTGAAAATCCTCATTCATCTCACATGACTCAAGGAACGCAAGTGCATGCACACCCAAGACCTTCAAGAGGCTACAATCACACCATATCAGTCAAATAATCTGAGTACACTTAACAGTCAAGGTCCCGAAGGGGATTCTCCTTCTTACTAAAAGGATGTCATCACTTCACATCATTCTCAACACAAACAAACTAAATTAGGATAGATAACAAAAAATGATTAGTGACCCGGATAATTGATCTAACCATTGGATGTGATTACTGGCATCGCAAAAATAATTATTTGAATTTCATATTAATTGGATAACGGATGCTCCTTGATCAAGAATTGAACTTATTGCTAGTTTGAAAAATCAGTTTGCTCACTTCGCACTTCTCTCTAGTTTCACTCTACATCTCCTCTTCTTCGTTACATCTTTCAACCAACTATAAAGCCTTTATGTAGGATTCCTCTGTTAGTCTAAGGTGTAGACCCAAAGTTCGAGACAAGAGCTGAAATTAAAAGACGAGAAAACGAGCAGACAGATCCACGGTCGACCGGGTCGGTCGACCGAGAACGTGCACAGGAACTGGGAAGAGCTTGGATCAGGTCGCGGTCGACCGGGGCGGTCGACCGCCAAAAACCTGTAGGAAAACTGCTCTCGGGTTTTGCAATCGGTCGACCGCGTCGGTCGACCGCCAAACTCTCTGGAGTCTGTTCGGTCGACCGGGGCGGTCGACTGGGAGTATTTTTGGCAGATTCCTGTTTCTTTTGGGATTCTGTTTCAACCAGGATTCTATATATATACCCCAAACATTTTAGGGTTGGTGTAACATTAAAAAGAGAGCTTTTTGACTGCAAAGAGAGAGATAATCTCAGAAAGATTAACCCCTTGTTTGAGAGCTTGTATTTTCTTCTTCAATTAATAAAAGATTGTGTGGTGTGGCTCCCGAGGACGTAGGCACGTTGCCGAACCTCGTTAAATCCGTGTGTTCGTCTCCTTTTACTATTTTGCAAGGTTAGATCTTTATTTGTGGTTATATTCCTACTTTCCTATTTTCAACACAAGGTCCGGAAGGGCAAGGGTTCGATTGATTATTTCGAATCCCCAACAACTGGTATCAGAGCTTCGTTCAGCAATTTGTGTGAAAGTCATGGCAGAGGAAAACAAATCAAAGATTGAGAAGTTCGATGGATCGGATTTCGCCTACTGGAAGTCGCAGATGGAGGACTATCTGTACCAGAAGGATTTGTATCGCCCGTTGATGGGCAAGGAAAAGGGAAAGAAGAAAGAGGAGTCAGATGGTGATTAGGAGGTATTGGATAGGAAGGCTCTAGGGCAAATCCGGTTGTCGCTCGCCAAATCAGTAGCCCACAATATTCTGAAGGAGAAGACGACGGTGGGGCTTATGGAAGCGCTCGCGAAGATGTACGAGCAACCGTCGGCAGCAAACAAGGTGTATCTAGTCAAAACTCTTTTCAACCTCACGATGGCAGAAGGACGGCCCTTCACGATGCACCTCAGCGAGTTCAACACAATTGTTGATCAACTTATTTCCGTGGACATCACGTTCGATGATGAAGTGCAGGCCCTTCTACTACTATCGCAGTTGCCGGATAGTTGGGCAGGTTGTGTGACGGCAATCAGTAATTCGGTGGGGAAAGAGAAGTTGAAGCTGAATGAGGTTGTTAGCATGATTCTATCCGAGGAGGTTAGAAGGAAATCGTCCGAATCAGAAGGTTCAGGTTCAGCCCTAAATTTTGAGCAGAGAGGCAGAAGCCAGAAGAAAGGGAACCAGAACAGGAATCGGTCGAAATCAGTGAAAAAGAGGCCGAACTCGAAGGTTAGGTCTATCAAAGGGAATTGTTAGAACTGCGGCTAGGAGGGCCATATGTCTTCAATCTGTAAAGCACCAAAGAAGGATGCGAGTGAGCAGGAGGCTCATATCGTGCAGGATGCCTTGATCCTTGCTATGGATAGCGATTCTGATTCTTGGGTCATAGACTCAGGAGCTTCTTTCCACGCCACTGCTAATAGGAAATTACTTCAGAACTATGTAGCAGGGGACTTTGGTAAAGTATACTTGGGGGACAATGAACCTTGTAATATTGTTGGAAAGGGCGACGTTCAGATACAGATAAAGGGCTCTAAGTGGAATTTGAAGAACGTGAGACACGTGCCGAAGCTGAAAAGGAATCTTGTTTCGGTGGGACAGCTTAGAGCAGAAGGCTACATTTCTACATTCACCGAGGATTCGTGGAGAATCTCCAACGGTACGATGGTTGTTGCCCGAGGTAACAAAACGGGAACTCTCTACCTCACTTCACATACGAGTGACACCCTCGCAATTATAGCTGGTAAGGAGAGTACAGATCTGTGGCACAATAGGCTGAGACACATGAGTGAGAAGGGGATGAAAATTCTACATTCACAAGGAAAGCTAACCGGGATCGACGCCATGGAAGTCGGAGTTTGTGAAGACTGCATCTTTGGGAAGCAGAAGAGGGTTAGTTTTCAGAAGGGTGGAAGGCTACCTGAGGCTCAGAAGCTAGAGTTGATTCATACAGATGTATGGGGCCCAGCCAGTGTGTCTTCCTTTGGCGGTTCGAGATACTACGTCACCTTTATCGACGATCACTCGAGAAAGGTGTGGGTTTACTTCATGAAGCACAAGTCAGAGGTGTTTGAAATCTTCAAGAAGTGGAAGGCCATGGTCGAGAACGAGACAGATCTGAGGGTGAAGTGCTTGAGATCAGATAATGATGGAGAATACGAGCTGGAGGAGTTCAAGAGGTTCTGTGCTACGAATGGGTTTCACTTAGAGAGGACTACTCCAGGGACGCCGTAGCAGAACGGCATTGCAGAGAGGATGAACAGGACCTTGACAGAGCGTGTGCGGAGCATGCGATTACATGCAAGTTTGCCTAAGACATTTTGGGCGGATGCGGTGCATACGGAAGCATACCTTATTAATCACGGGCCATCAGTTCCATTAGACTTTAGGATTCCAGAGGAGGTTTAGAGTGGAAAGAAGATAAATCTCTCACACTTGCGGGTATTTGGCTGTGTGGCATATGTTCATATCAGTGACCATGTCAGGGACAAGCTAGAAGCGAAGTCACAGAAGTACACATTCATTGGATACGGCATTGATGAGTTCGGGTATCGCCTTTGGGATGAGAAGAACAGGAAGATCATCAGGAGCCGGGATGTGATATTCGATGAGGAGGTGATGTACAAGGACATGGACAATGCCAAGGATAGCCGAAGTAGTGGAAGCAGCACTACGGATACAGGTGGATCTGAGTACATGGATATAAAGGAACTTCCAGATAGGGAAGATGATGTTTGTTCTGACCACAGAACGGAGGAGGCTCCAGGTGCAGAAGAAACTACCCAGGGCGTGGAGCCTAGGAGGTCATCCAGGGTACCCAAACCAAATCCCTGATATCTTTCATCTCATGACTATTTATTGTTGATAGATAGCGGTGAGCCGGAAAGCTATGAAGAGGCGATGCAAGTGAGTGAATCTCAGCAGTGGGAGCATGCGATGCAGGAGGAGATGGATTCTCTACTCACTAATGAGACATGAGAGTTAGCCCAGCTACCTGCACAGAAGAAAGCCTTGCATAATAAATGGGTCTACCGGGTCAAGCAGGAGAGTGATAGAAGCAAGAGATTCAAGGCCAGATTAGTAGTGAAAGGGTTTCAACAGCGGGAAGGAGTTGACTACACGGAGATATTTTCCCCTGTTGTGAAACTCACAACCATCAGAGTGGTGTTGAGTTTGGTAGCTGCAGAAGACCTCTTCCTTGAGAAGTTAGACGTGAAGACTACCTTTCTTCATGGTGACTTGGATGAAGAAATCTACATGAAACAGCCTGTTAGCTTCATTGAAGAAGGAAAGGGAGAGATGGTGTGCAAGCTCAAGAAGAGCTTATATGGTTTAAAACAGGCCCCGAGACAGTGGTATAAGAAGTTTGATAACTTCATGCAGAACAATGGCTACAGAAGATGCAATTCGGATCATTGCTGTTATTTCAAAAGGTTCGAGTCCAGCTTTATTATTTTGTTATTATATGTTGATGACATGTTGGTAGCAGGACCGTGTTTAGAGAAGATAAACAGTTTGAAGAGGCAGCTAGCAAAGGAATTTGCAATGAAGGATCTGGGTGCAACGAAGTAGATTCTAGGGATGCGAATTAGTAAGGATGAAGCTGAAGGGACATTGAGATTGAGCCAAGCTGAATACATTGAGAAGGTACTTCAGAGGTTCAACATGCAGAATGCTAAAGTTGTTAGCACACCCCTTGGAAGTCAGTTCAAGCTATCTAAGGAGCAATCGCCTAAGACAGATGCAGATAGAGAGCTTATGAGCAGAGTGCCATATTCTTCGGCCATTGGGAGTCTCATGTACGCGATGGTTTGCACGAGACCGGACATCGCCCATACAGTGGGAGTTGTGAGCAGATTTGCAAGCAATCCAGGGAAGCAGCATTGGGAGGCCGTGAAGTGGATAATGCGATACTTGAGAGGGACAACAAACAAACCACTATGTTTCAGGAGGAAAGAATTAGTGCTGCAGGGATACGTGGATGCGGACTTCGCCGGTGATCATGATACGAGGCGAAGCACCACGGGGTATGTTTATACCTTAGCGTCGACAGCAGTGAGTTGGGTCTCACGTCTGCAGAAGATTGTGACTTTGTCTACAACCAAGGCTGAGTATGTTACGGTGACTGAAGCAAGCAAGGAGATGATCTGGTTGAACGGGTGCTTGGAAGAGTTGGATCTGAAGTAAGGGAGAGGAGTCTTTATTGTGATAGCCAGAGCGCTATACATCTTGCCAAAAATCCAGTATATCATGCCATAATGAAGTACATCGATGTCAAATACCATTTTATACGCTCACTAGTTGAAGACGGAAAGTTACATTTAATGAAGATTTTAGGGAGTCAAAATCCGGCGGACATGTTGATGAAGGCAGTCACCATTGAGAAACTGGAGTTATGCGCAACTTCAGTTGGCCTTCAAGAGTAGAAGACGAAGGCGGAGCCACACTACGAGGATCGGCGAGATCGCCGGGATAGTATTGATTGAAGGAAGAATTTTTCGGGGAAAAGATACATGCGAAGAAGGGGAGAGTTCGGGGGAACTCATTGCAGGCACTTTGGTCTCCAAGTGGGAGATTGTTAGTCTAAGGTGTAGACCCAAAGTTCGAGACAAGAGCTGGAATCAAAAAGACGAGAAAACGAGCAGACAGATCCAGGGTCGACCGGGTCGGTCGACCGAGAACGTGCACAGGAACTGGGAAGAGCTTGGATCAGGTCGCAGTCGACCGCCAAAACCCTGTAGAAAAACTGCTCTCGGGTTTTGCAATCGGTCGACCGTGCCGGTCGACCGCCAAACTCTCTGGAGTCTATTCGGTCGACCGGGGCGGTCGACGTGGAGTATTTTTGGCAGATTCCTGTTTCTTTTGGGATTTTCTTTCAACCAGGATTCTATATATATACCCCAAACGTTTTAGGGTTAGTGTAACATTAAAAAGAGAGCTTTTTGACTACAAAGAGAGAGAGAATCTCAGAGAGATTAACCCCTTGTTTGAGAGCTTGTATTTTCTTCTTCAATTAATAAAAGATTGTGTGGTGTGGCTCCCGAGGACGTAGGCACGTTGCCGAACCTCGTTAAATCCGTGTGTCCGTCTCCTTTTACTATTTTACAAGGTTAGATCTTTATTTGTGGTTTTATTCCTATTTTCCTACTTTCAACACAAGGTCCGGAAGGGCAAGGGTTCGATTGATTGTTTCGAATCCCCAACAACCTCCTTTATCAAATTTTTATGGAGATTCAAGATTTGAAGAACTTCTAAGATTAGAAAATGATTTCGTATATTATGAAATAAAAGAGAAAATTTGAAAGTAGAAGTTTTATTTTCATTACTTCATGAGAGATCCTTATATTTCATAAATTAAATTTGTAACGTAAATAATTAGAGGTGAGCAAGCAGTGGTTTCTGACAAATTTTAAACAAACTGAATAGTATTTGTCTTGTTTATTGGTCTATTTGGTTCAGGTTTAGAATACACTTAAGAAAATGAGGTACTTTGACTTAAACGAAAATAATGAAAAATGTATAGGACAATAAGAAAAAATAATATAGATTTTAAAGAAAGAATAAGTATTTAGAGAATTGAGAGTATGATCGTTAACAAATATGAAATCGATCCAACTCAAAAATATTCTAAACTCGAACCAAAATGTTGACAACTCAGTCGGGCTGGATGGGTTTAATCGTTACCAATTAATGCTAGTCCTTAAGGATAACAAATTAATCTCTGTACATGTGTCATAATTTTAACACATTTAATGAAGCCTTCACGGGTGACATGGATGGTTGGAAGGTTCCAATATGCATATGACTTTCACGATCTTAGGTTCAATTCCTAGTTGTGTTATAATTATTTAATGCATCTAATATATATATATATATATATATATATATATATATATATAGAGAGAGAGAGAGAGAGAGAGAGAGAGCAAAACTTGTGTCAACTTAACCTTGCCCGCAGAGTCAAGTATTCAGGCGAACTTGGCTTTGCTTATTTGATTCAGGCGAAGTCACACTATCAGGCGGACTTGCCTTGAATGTTCAGGCGAACAAGTAGACTTGGCTTAGTTCAGGCGAACCCTAGTCTTGTAGGCGAAGTTCAAGTGTCGAGGAACATAACTTGCTAAGAAAAACGGGTTATAACTTCCAAACCGTTAGTCAGAATTGGACAAATTATATATAAAAGTTGACTATCTTGATGAGACAGGACCAACCAAATCCACCGAAGTTTGATTTGCCACAATTTGTTTTGCTAAATTCCCTCTGGTTTGAGAGATATCAGTATTTTTGTCCGTCCTTCTGAATTTTTCTGTTAGGGATAAAGACATTTTTATTTGCCTACAAAACCCCATTCAAAGTTTTCAGACCAAAATTGGGTTGTATGGGGTCTGAAATACTTTAAATATTAAGACCTGCAAAATGATCACCATTCAGATGAGACGAGGAGCCTTCCAGCAAACTTGGCCATTTTGGCAAAGTTTAACTCTTCAGACGCAACTAATGATCACCACCTAGGAATTTTAGAAAACCCTCAGCTATCAATAGACTTGATTTGTCTTTACCAATTGCCATTTGAGTTGGACTAGTCATGCTTTTACTCTTAGCATGCTAAGTTGTCGAGGAGTTCCCTTTAGGCTCAATGCTAAGATTCTCCTCTATCCTTATCCATTCGAGGCCTTGGATTAAATGTTTGAACATGATTACAATAATGAATAGCGAATCATCACTTGGTAGGTCACTATTTGGGAACAAAGGGGTAGATAGGGGCTTATTGTTTAGTAGGCCACTATCAACGTCATTTGTAGAAATGACAGTGTAGAAACAATCAAGTCATTCAGTGATATGATAGTATAACGATTATGATTGTAATAGTGACATATCGCATGGTAGGTTACTACCTTCGATAGTTCTAAGGAGCTAGAACATTCAAAAAGGATCAGATAGTGAATCATCACATGGTAGATCACTATCTTGATCGAGTGATAAGTAGGTGTTTACCGCATGGTAGAATACTACTTGATGAAGTATTTTCAATAGGAAGCCAAAATTTAACTATCAGAGGTAATCATTAACGTGATAGTATTTTGTGGTCCGACATCCTATTGAAGAGGATTGGTGGACGAATTTAGAGGAAATCAAGTCGTTCAGTGATATGGGAGTATAACAACTATGATTGGAATAGCGGCACATCGTATGGTAGGCCACTATCTTCGACCGTTCTAAGGAGATAGAACATTCGGAAGGGATCAGATAGTGAATCATCACATGGTAGATCACTATCTTGATTGAGTGACAAGTAGGTGTTCATCACATGGTAGAATACTACTGTTAGATCCTAAGGGGGGTGATAAGGATCTTATGCTAATCTAATCTGATTTTATACCAATTAAAACTTATTTATAAATTATTCTTGCAAGACAGATATACAATATGTTATGAACAAGAATATGCAATATGAACAAGGAGATATATCCTATATGGTGTAATATATTCAAGGATATATAAACATAAGCGTAAATAAATGTGACACGATAAAGAGATGAAAGCGATATATGATGTGAGCATAAATAAAGATGAACGCCAAGCAAACACAAACACACAATATGTTCACGAGGTTTGGTCCCCACGACCTACGTCCCCGCTCCTCACCTCGACGAGATTTCCACTATCACAACCCGGTTTGGAAGCTAGAACTTCTACACACGCGGTTTTCAAGCTCACCAAAAACTCTCACAATCAATCACTATGCAATCACACTATGTACACTAAGTGTTGGTCTCTAGCCCGTGTCCTCCTCCTCAAGTGCCCGGATACAACCTCTCTCTAGGTTCATCAACCGACACCACTCCTATTGGATTCGACATCGTCTCTCACCACTCACTACCCTCGGTGTACAAGTGTATTACAGGAGATATTCATAATATAAGTTCAAATATAATGTTTTGTTCTCTATAATGAATGAGAACACAATGAAGCTCACTCTCACTAATTTACACACCAATACGTACTAATATATTGTATGAAATAATCTAAGCTCAATAAAGGTGTGTGTAATAAACGAGAACAATGAAATTCTAATTCAATTTAATATAGCAAGATATGAATATGAAATAATAAATAAGCTATATAAAAGAGTTTAGAAAAACTTCTCTATAAACACAAAGAATTGAAGAAATGATGATGATGATAAATTCCTTAATTAAAATTGAAAGCTTCTTCTTTGTGTAAAACTTCTCTTTTGAAACAAAGCTTGAAACAATACTTTAAACACCTCTTAAACACTTGTAAACTTAATTTAAACAAATCTCTTGGTTGGTCAGAATGTTAAATGCACTGGGGTATTTATAACATCCCAAAACATCAGCAAGAACCCAATTATAAAGACCAAAAAGCCAGAAGAAGACAAAAAATGAAAGTAGCCGTTACAGTGTTATGAGTTGACTCAGTACTATTAATGAGTTGACTCATAAGTAGCCGTTACAGGCTGAAAATCAACTTATGGGTCGACTCATAAAATTCATGAGTTGACTCATCATGCATGGGTCGACTCATGAAGTCATGGGTCGATTCAGTAGAAACAAAACTTATTTTCCAGCACAGTTTGTGAGTCGACTTATGACAAGCATGAGACGACTCAACATGATGGATCGACTCATGATGTTTGTGAGTCGACTCATCAGAAACAAATTTTAAACTACGCAGCAGTTTGTGAGTCGACTCAATAGTGTTCATGAGTCGACTCATAAACATGTACACAGAAAATTTTCAACTTTGAACCTTGTTAAAAAATATCAAATAAATTCTAAAAAATGTAAAACTTTAGGAATAGTTTATGAACATGATATTAAACATATTTGTGAAGAAATTTTGAAATTACATTTGCTATTGTAAAAGATCATTGTTTTAGCAAATGAGCACATATATGTGTAAATATGTAAACATATACATTTGATTTTGATAAAGAGGTGCAATATGTATTGCAAAACTTTTGTAAACCAATACAACGTAAACAAGATGTTAAGTGTGTGTATAAATATATATTGAGCTTAGAGAATAACACACGATATATACAATAATTCCTAAATGATTGTAAACATAGCTGATCTGAATCTTTAACTCTGATATAAACCTGTAATAAGTCACAATCACTAGAAAAAAATTAGTTATAAATTGTTTGTAAAATTATCAAAACAAAACAAGAGTGTAGGTTCAGAACCAGAACCCTAACAATCTCCCCTTTTCTGATGATGACAAACAATTCATTATATAAATCCTGAAATATAAACTTAATACTCATAAACAATAAACTAATACAAACCAATACCGTTTCTCCCCCTTTTGGCAACAACAAAAAGGGGAATAATGGGGGAAGGCTCCCCCTACATTTATGCATAGGTTAGAAAAACAAAATAAACAAATAGGAGCTACGCTCCCCCTGCCAGAAAAGAAACATGAGTGGGGATAGTCATATGGAACACAAACATGATAGAGCATATGATCATCATATAAGATATAAGCTCACCATCAAGTGTGAAAACACACATGAATTCAAAGGAACCAGATTTATTGGTCTATTACATACCAAGTTCAAACACATGTTTTCAAACCATGTCTAACATGAAGCAAATCAAGTGCAAGTTAAAATATTACATGCCAACGTAAAAATAAAAGTTTGCCAATATAACATAAACCAAAATATCATATTGTTCAACAAAAATCAAAAATAGCTTCAAGCATTCGATGATCCTTGACCCGACGAAGGATGGGGTTGTTGCAAAAGGTTTATGATCTCATCAAATCTACTGTGAATGGAGGTCATGTCAACTTCTCTTTCACTCCTCAAGGAGATTATCTCTTTCCTTAATTCCACCTGGGTCCTTTCAACCTCTCCAAGTCTCATGCTAAGATCAAGTTCACTGTCTTCAATCCTCTAAAATCTCACTTGGTCACTATAGTAATATTCAGTCATCTGAGTGGAAAGATTTTCTATATGGCTTGGTATAGATGAATCTGAGGAATGATAGTGCTCATAAGGAGGTTCATGTATGGGAGATTCAGGAAGGGGTCTACGAGCAGGATGATCATGCATTGCTATTAGTATGGTAGGAATTCTCATCTGATGAAGAGCACTAATATCAAAGAGAGGTCGGATATCACAGTGAGTCTCATCAGATAGGTCAACATTGAAGTATTTAAAGATTTTTGTAAAGAGACCACCAAAAGATATGAAAGTGGATGGACCAGAAGCAATGATATCAAACATAACATATCCCCATTTAACATCAACATTACCCAAAATGGCTTAAATGCCCCTAGTGAGATCTTGAGAATAGTGACTATACCCCTCAGATTTTGGAATTAAATTATAAGAAATGATACGTCCAACAATGGTAGCCAAATCAGACACATTTTTAGCATGTAATGGGAGGCTTTTGCCAGGAAGAGTCATAAGGGTTTCAACATTGGGATTATCATATAAAACATCATCAAGAAAAGTATCACCACGAGGGATGCCGATGATCTCAGATAGACGATCAACTGTGAAACGAATATGATGATTTTTGACACAGGAAGTGATAAATTGGGGTCTATTCTCAGGAACAAATGGTACAAGATTTGCGTAAAATACACACACAAGATGGGGGTAAAGTTTTTCAGAGTGCTGACTAGAGACTAAATCAGCGTGTTTAGCAGCAGAGAAAAATTGTTCCAAAGAGAAATGACTAAAGTCATCGAATTTAACATATCTACCAGGGAACAATTTTAACTGACAAAGAGCATGATATTTTTCAATTAAAGCAGTGCTATTTAGATATTGTTCATAATGTGCATTGCTACATTCTAGAGGTGAAGATGCACGATCACGAGAAAGAGGGGCTTTACCTTTAGAAGTTCTAGGGCGTTTGGTTGAAGTACTAGCTATAGATTGAAATGAAACCCTAGAAAAAGAAATGATAAAGGAAAGGGGTTATACCGAACAGAGGAGACTGAGGAGATTGAGTGCAGATGATGATTGAAGAGTCGATTGGCGATGATGAGTCGGCTAGAGATGAAGGTCGACTGGAATGAGAGATCGGCGGGAGGAAAGAAATGAAGGAAAGAGGAGCTAGGGCTTTGAAATGAGATCAATGGTCCAGATATGGTCAAAATGATGAGTGTAGGGTCAGGATTAAGGTAGGCAAATGGGTCGGGTCTTAAAACATCTCAAATCCAAAACAAAAAAATCAGGTACCCTGAAAACAGTCACCCGAAGGTCGACTTGCAGTCGACTAATGGATGTGAGTCGACCCTGAGTCAACTTAAGCTTAAATCCCAAGATTTTACAGAAATTCTGAAATAAGACTTTTGCACTTTAAAAAAGTTTTAACAATGAAATTTTTAACAAGAATTTTGAGTCATAAACATCTACACATAGATCTTAAATAAGCTTTAAATGTTCATTGAAATATTTTAAGTTAAAAACAAGAGCAACAAAAAACAACAAAAAAAATTCTTAAGAAATGGAAGTTAAGCACATTTTGGTACCCAAATATTTTTGGTACCAATAGGGTTAGGGGCATGACCCCTATCATTTAAGATCAAAGCCTTTGGGTTATGAACCCATTTGGGCGTATATGGTTCACGGATACGGTCAAAACAAAATTCGTATTCATGACCTTTTCGATTACAATGAGTGCAATGAAATGGTCTAAAAGGTATGTGTTGACCAACATAAGGTGCACGGAAATCATTTGCAAAAATAGGTTTATCTTTGAAATTATTTTACAAACGAGAAGCCTTCTTCAAATCGAAACAAAATTTGGTCAAATGACCCAAACGACCACAAAAATCACATTTGCACACATGAGCATGTTTATGATTTACATTGTGTGTGTGTACATGTGTATGAGAAGAAGAAGTTTGATAAGATGCACAATCATGAATAGGCTTGTCAAGCTTTTTTGCATGATGACAAAATTTGACTATATGGCCTTTAAGATCGCAAATAGAACATTTGTGAATGTTGTCATACATGTGTGCATAGTGTGTAGGTTTCTTAGAAGAATTAACATGGTACTTTACACATATGTCCATAAGCTTTTTATTATTCGTAATACAAGTGTTTAGTGTTGAATCTAAGATCGATATGCGTTTTTTTATTTGATTCAACTCATTATTGTGCATACAAGCATTGCTATTAGAAGTATGATAAACATAATCATTTACCACAGAGTTTAATTTATTTTTACTAATCTCTACTTCTAACATGGCATTATATTTTTCATTAAGCAATCTAGCATTTTCTAATCTTAAATTTTTATTGCATTCTTTAAGATTTTTTCATTTGTAATGAGATCAAACTTAGTAATTAATGTTTCATGAGAGGATTCCATATTATCATGCTTACTTTTCAAATCAATATAAATATTGTATAATTTTTTAAATTCATGTGCAAGCTCATAAAAAGTAATATCATCATCGTTGTTGAGCTCGCATACCTCACTAGGGCTATCACCTAGTGGTCGTGTGCATGATCCTATAATGGAACTTGAAGAGGAAGCCTCCAAAACTTGTCGGATTGCCTCCAAGTCCCCTTGATGTGCTTCTATAAATTTTCATAAATTATAAGAACTATCAAAATGAATAAATTTGTTAGAAAAGGATGAGTGAAAAACACTAAGCAAATATTCTAACAACAGCTTATTCATATTAAACTATCTTTCATCATTTTTACTCCACTTGGATTTTTCCAAAGTGGGTACAATATAAGCATCTTCAATAACTTCCCATAAATCAAATTGTTTAGATTGAACAAAAAGTTTGAATCTAACACACCATTGAGCATAGGAAAAAATATCTAAACAATGAGCAACATTAATGGTATAACCTAAATTAGATGCACCGTGCATATCCATAATGTATATATGCAAGCAAAAAATCAAAAAAATAGATTAGCACAAAAGATAACTTGAATCTTTAACTCAAGGTGAGTAGACCTTAAATTAAAGAGCACCAAGCTCTGGATACCAATTGTTAGACTCTAAGGGGGGTGATTAGGGTCTTATGCTAATCTAATCTGATTTTATGCCAATTAAAACTTATTTATAAATTATTCGTGCAAGACAGATATACAATATATTATGAACAAGAATATGCAATATGAACAAAGAGATATATTCTATATGGTGTAATATATTCAAGGATATATAAACACAAGTGTAAATAGATATGACACAATAAAGAGATGAAAGCGATATATGTTGTGAGCACAAATAAGGAAGAACACCAAGCAAACACAAACACATAATATGCTCACGATGTTCGGTCCCCATGACCTACGTCCCCGCTTCTTACCTCAAGGAGATTTCCACTATCATAACCCGGTTTGGAAGGCGGAACATCTACACACTCGGTTTTCAAGCTCACTGAAAACTCTCACAATCAATCACTTTGCAATCACACTATGCACACTAAGTGTTGGTCTCTAGCCCGTGTTCTCCTCCTCAAGTGCTCGGATACAACCTCTCCCTATGTTCGTCCTGATGCCACTTCTATTGGATTCGACCCCATCTCTTACCACTCACTACCCTCGGTGTACAAGTGTATTACAAGAGATATTCATAATATAAGTTCAAATACAATGTTTTATTCTCTATAATGAATTAGAACACAATGAAGCCCACTCTCACTAATTTACACACCAATACCCACTAATATATTGTATGATATAATCTAAGCTCAATAAGGGTGTGTGTAATAAATGAGAACAATGAAATTCTAATTCAATTTAATATAGCAAGATATGAATATGAAATAATAAATAAGCTATATAAAAGAGTTTAGAAAAACTTCTCTATAAACACAAAGAACTGAAGAAATGATGATGTGGATGAATTCCTCAATTGAAATTGAAAGCTTCTTCTTTGTTAAAAACTTCTCTTTTGAAACAAAGCTTGAAACAAGGATTTAAACACCTCTTAAACACTTGTAAACTTAATTTAAACAAATCTCTTGGTTGGTCAGAATGTTAAATGTACCGGGGTATTTATAACATCCCAAAACATCAGCAAGAACCCAAGTATAAAGACCAAAAAGCCAGAAGATGATAAAAACTAAAAGTAGCCGTTACAGTGTTATGAGTCGACTCAGTACTATTCATGAGTCGACTCATAAGTAGCCGTTACAGGCTAAAAATCAACTTATGGATCGACTCATAAAATTCATGAGTCGACTCATTATGCATGGGTCGACTCATGAAGTCATAGGTCGACTCAGCAGAAACAAAACTTATTTTCCAGCACAGTTTGTGAGTCGACTTATGACAGGCATGAGTCGACTCAACCTGATGGGTCGACTTATGATGTTTGTGAGTCGACTCATCAGAAACAAATTTTAAACTACGCAGCAGTTTGTGAGTCGACTCAATCATGTTCATGAGTCGACTCATAAACATGTACACAGAAAATTTTCAACTTTGAACCTTGTTAAAAAATATCAAATAAATTTTAAAAAATGTAAAACTTTAGGAATAGTTTATGAACATGATATTAAACATATTTGTGAAGAAATTTTGGAAATTACATTTGCTATTTGTAAAAGATCATCGTTTTAGCAAATGTACAGATATATGTGTAAATATGTAAACATATACATTTGATTTTGATAAAGAGGTGTATTGCAAAACTTTTGTAAAATAATACAATGTAAACATGATGTTAAGTGTGTGTATAATTATATACTGAGCATAGAGAATAACACACGATATATACAATAATTCCTAAATGATTGTAAACATAGCTGATCTGGATCTTTAACTCTGATATAAACCTATAATAAGTCACAATCACTAGAAAACAAAATTAGTTATTAATTGTTTGTAAAATCATCAAAACAAAACAAGAGTGTAGGTTCAAAACCAGAACCCTAAAAACTACATGACAAAGTATTTTCAAAAAGGGTTTGACTATCAGAGGTAATAATTAATGTGATAGTATGTTATGATCCCACCATTTTATTGAAGAGGATTGGTAGGAAAATTTGGAGAAAATTAACTATTAGAGGTAATCATTAACGTGATAGCATTTTATAGTCCCGCCATTCTATTAAAGAGGATGTGGACCCTAGAGGGGGGTGATTAGGGTCACAAGGCTATAATAGTGCAATAAAATTAAGACAACCAAAACATAATATCCAAATGCAATCAAAATAGAGGAAATAGGGTTAGGAATCGTTATCCTGTGACGCGCGATGTGTTAACGAGGTTCGGTCCGCTGACCTACGTCCCCGCTCCCCACTCTCGAGGAGAAATCTACTACACAACCCGGTTTGGAAGCCGGAACTTCTTCTACACAGCGATCCCCTCACGATCTTACACTACACAGTTGATCTCACTAGATCACACTCCCACACAATTGATCTACACAAGATCAAACTCTCAAAATAGTAGAAATGGTGTAAGAATCCTCTCTTTACAGTGTCCCTATGGCAAAGAGAAGATAACACTGAAGCTGGGATGTGGAACACAAAAACTCAGAAGAACTGGTATGAAAATGAAGCTTTGTAAGAAAACGTTCTCTTAAAGATTTTTGAAAGAACTGCGACAAAGAGGGAGAAGAAGAAGATGAGTTTAAATAGAGAAACACAGCTGTTTGAAACCCATACCCAATCCCCTAAAACCTAGAAATAGAACAGCGCCAGATCGTCTCAAAACGCGCTGAAGATTAGTACAAGATTATCATTTAAACCATTCGGCGGTCGACCGTGAATTCTTCGCAGTCGACCGCGAGGCAGTTCAGAAACTCACCAAAAGTCCAGAGACTTTCGCGGTCGACCGTGGGAATTTTTTTGCTTACGGTCGACCGCGGCAGTCGACCGTGAGAGTTTCTGTCGCCTACAGACGAATGAGCTCAGGCACTGTCGACCGTGGCTGTCGACCGCAAACTGATACACTCAAAAAACCTAATTTTTGACTCAATTAAAATATTTGTAAAATATTCATTTAACCTCTGAAAATTAGGAAACTTTGTAAAATGTTTTCAATACTAAAAACAAATTGTTTGGAAAAGGAATTTTGCAAATAGGTCCTCATACTTGTGAAAAAATAGTATTTTGTGAAATACGTTCAAAACTATAAGTATGAAAACGTGTGTGTTGATATCCCAATATCTTCAGATGAAATCTAAACTATTTGCCTACATTCTAGTACTAGAGAGAAAAGTAAAACCTAGCTAATATCCTCACGAGAATACAATTCTTGAGTTTTGATATAGCTTGAGTTTGGATGAAGATTCTAATTGAATTTGGTGTTCTTGAAATAATGTTGCTTCATAACTATGCCTCCTCCTCCTTTGGATATCATCGTTGTAGCACATATTCCATCCAATCCTCCATTTATAACACTAACATGCTTGATATATGAATTTACTACATTTGCACTCAATAAGCAATTAGTACCGATAATGGTGATTGTAAAACATCATCAAAACATAAAGGCTAATAACCTCCCCCTTTTTGATGATGACAATCAACCATTATATAAGAGCAAAAATAAACAATAGCTTATAGATAGGTGCTCCCCCTATCTATGAGCTCCTCCTAAGTATGTGCAACAAATGAGGAGATTTCTCTCCCCTTTGTCACCATCAAAAATGGGGTAAAGAGAAATGCATGCAAAGTGCAATTAAACACGCAAGCAAATAGAACTTTTACAAATTGCATAAGCCCAAGCCATTTCTTATGCGATAAAAATCATCCTCACCAAGAGGCTTAGTAAATATATCCGCTAATTGAGATTTTGTGTCAACAAACACTAGGGATACATCTTGTCTCTCAACATGATCGCGTAAGAAATGATGGCGCAAATCAATATGCTTGGTTCTATAATACAAAACCGAATTTTTGGAAATATTTATAGCACTCGTGTTATCACAAAAGATTTTTATATTTTGAAAAGTTAAATCATAGTCAACCAAGCTTTGTTTCATCCACAAAACTTAGGCACAACATAAGCCGACGGCAATGTATTCCGCTTCCGTAGTGGACAATGCAACACAATTTTGTTTCTTAGAAGCCCAAGAAACAAGTGAATTTCCTAAGAATTGGCATGTTCCACTCGTATTCTTGCGATCTACCTTACATCTGACAAAGTCGGCATCACAAAAACCATATAAATCAAAAGAGGTGCTCTTTGGATAAAATAAACCAAGATTAAAAGTTCCATTAACATACTTAATGATCCTTTTAACCGCAATTAAATAAGATGCTTTAGGAGAAGCTTGAAAACGTGCACATGCACACATACTAAACATAATATCGGGTCTACTAGCGGTGAGATAAAGAAGACTACTTATCATACCTCAGTATAGTTTTTGGTCCACGTCCTCACCACTTTCATCCGCGTTAAGCTTCACACTTGTACTCATGGGAGTAGGCGCATGCTTAGAATTCTCCAAATTGAATTTCTTCACTAATTCCTTAGCATACTTGCTTTGAGAAATGAATATCCCATCCTTAGTTTGCTTGACTTGGAGCCCGAGAAAGAATGTAAGCTCTCCCATCATACTCATCTCAAAATGATCCTGCATAACCTTAGAAAATTCCTTGCACAAAGATTCATTAGTACCATCGAAAATAATATCATCAACATATATTTGAACTAAAATGAAATCATTTTTCCTTTTTCTCACAAAAAGAGTGTTATCAATAGTTCCTTTTGAAAAACCATTTTCAACAAGAAAACTAGAAAGGCGAGCATACCAAGTTCTAGGAGCTTGTTTCAACCCATATAGAGCTTTTTGAACCCGGTAAAGATGATTAGGAAAAACATGATCTATAAAACCGGAGGGTTGCTCAATATATACTTCCTCTTCTATAAAACCATTTAAAAAGGTACTTTTAACATCCATTTGAAACAATTTGAAATCATTAAAGCTAGCAAATGCCAAAAACATCCTAATAGATTCCAACCTTGTAACCGGTGCAAAGGTTTCGTCATAGTCTATGCCCTCCTCTTGATTGTATCCTTGGGTAACTAAACGAGCTTTATTTCTAGTAACAATTCCATGTTCATCAAGTTTGTTTCTAAGAACTCATTTTGTACTAATAACACTAGCATTGTTAGGTCTAGGAACTAGTTTCCAAACATCATTTCTTTTAAAATTGTTTAGTTCATCATGCATAGCCAAAACCCAAAATTCATCATTTAAAGCATCGTTAATCTTTTTAGGCTCTAGTTGAGATAAGAAAGCAACATTACCACACTCACTCAAGGCTTTTGAGTGAGTAACAACTCCTTGTGAAGGGCTCCCAATTATTTGTTCCTTTGGATGGTTTGATGTAAATTTTCATGCTTTAGGAAGTTTAACTTGTTCATGAGCATTGGAGGTATCCACATCCTTTTGAGCTTCTATAGAGGGTGTATCATTGATTTGTAAAAGGTCCAATCCTCCCTCAACATCATCATCATTATCTTTCCTAGGTAAAACGACTTGAGAACCAACATTAGTCTTATCAAAAGTAACGTTTATAGATTCTTCAACAACGAGAGTTCGTTTGTTGAAGACCCTATAAGCCTTACTTTGAGGTGCATAACCTAAGAAAATATCAACATCAATTTTAAAATCAAATTTGTCATGATGATCTTTTGTATTTAAAATAAAACATTTGCAACCAAAGATACGAAAATAACCAATAAAAGGAGTTTTTCCATAAAATAGTTCATAAGGAGTTTTCTTAAGCTTTGGTCTAATTACAACACGATTTAAAACATGGCAAGCCGTATTGACGGCTTCCGCCCAAAAATATTTTGGCAAATCAAATGAATTTAGCATAGTGCATGCCATCTCTTGTATGGTACGATTTTTTCGTTCAACAATACCATTTTATTGTGGTGTTCTAGGAGCGAAAAACATGTGAGTTATACCATAATGAGTACAAAATTCATAGAAAAAATCATTTTAAAATTCACCACCATGATCACTTCTAACAACTTTCAAGTCTTTTTTATTTTCAATTCTTTTGACATGATTAGAAAACTCTTCAAAACAATCACTTTTATTTGCAAGAGATATTGTCCATGTAAAACGAGAAAAATCATCAATAATCACAAATACATAGTGTTTGCCTCCAAGAGAGGTAACACGCATAGGACCAAATAAATCAAGATGAAGTAATTGCAAAGGTTTAGAAGTCGATACCTCATTGATGGATTTGAAAGAAGATTTTGTTTGTTTACCTTTGGCACAATCTTCACATATGGTATCTTTGATGAAGTGCAAGTTAGGTAACCCTTTTATAAGATTCCTCTTGGACAATTTTGATATTAATTCTATTTTTGCATGTCCAAGCCTCTTATGCCAAATCTAAGGGTTTTCATCAATTGCCGCAAGGCACTTCACATCTTGGTTCACTAATTCATTCATCTCAAAAATGTACACATTAGATTTGTGATTAGCAACAAAAACAATTTTTCCATTCATACTAATAATGTATTTGTCCGGTTTAAAGGAAATATCAAAACCTTTGTCACTCAATTGGCTAATGCTAAGAAGTTTATGATTCAAATCATTTACCAAATAAACATCTTCTATAACGGGTGAGGGTTTCTTACCAATAAAGCTAATACCAACGATTTTACCTTTCACACCACCACCGAAGGAGACGCTACCTCCATCAATCCTTGATAGGGTTATAAATAATTCTTTGTTGCCCGTCATATAGTGAGAGCAACCACTATCAAGGTACCACATCTCTCTACGTCATTGCCGTGATGTTCCCTACAAGAGAGGAAGGTGTAGTAACTTTAGGTACCCAATTCTTAGGTCCTTGGTGGTTAGTAAACTTGGTACCTTTGGGTACCCATATCAATCCATAAAATTCATAGTTATCTTTAATTCTACAATGAGTAGAGATATGACCATGTTTCATGTAATATGTGCACACGAAATTTCTTTTGTATGTATGAGCATGAGAACCATGAAATCTATTTCTACCATGGTGATGATGATTAGCATAATCATGAGTGGGTCTAATCCTACCACTCTCAATTTCTAGTCTTTCAATCTTGGATCTTAATTGCTTGTTCTCGAAATCGAGATCTCTTAGCAATTCATCTTTTAGAGCAAGAGAGGTTTCTAGTTGTTCAAGTTTCACATCGCAAGAAGCATGCAACTTATTAAAAGAAGAAAATTCCTTTGACATTCTTTTAAATTCAATGTTCAATTCTTCTAGAGCCGTAGCTAGATCACATTGCATGTAAAAGGATTCACTCTCGATGTCGGATATTACCTCATGTTCAAGGGCCATGAAGCAAACGTTGGGATCATGAATAGCAAGTTTATCTCCTTCTTCATTACTATCCGAATCACTTGGTTCGGATTCCTCCTATCCGGCATACATAGCCTTCTTCTTCTTATATTTCATGTACTTCTCCTTGAGCCTTGGGCAATCCTTAGCGATATGGCCTGGTTCATTGCATTCAAAACATTTTCCTACACGTGAAGAAAATTTGTTGTTAGATCGGAGGTTAAATTTCTTATTCATTTTATGAATCTAGAAATTCTTCTAGAGAGATGAGCCACTTCTCTAGAAAAATCAACTTCACTATCCGATAATGAAGAGGAGTTATCACTAGCTCCTTTGAGAGCTATGGTCTTCAATTTTGGTGATGGCTCCTCAACTTCCCGTGAGGGCACTTCCTCTTTCTCCTTTCCCTTGAGCTTTTTCTCATGAACCTTGAGCTTGCCGATGAGGCCATCAAGAGGTAGAGTGGTAAGGTCATGAGCTTCTTCTATTGCCGTCGCCTTGGGTTCCCACATCCGAGTCAATGAACGAAGAATCTTGTAGTTCGTTTCTTGAATAGTCAATTTCTTATCAAGACCATGCAATTCATTGATAATGTTAGTGAAGCGAGAAAACATAGCATCAATTGATTCATTTGGAAGCATTTGAAATAACTCATATTCATGCATAAGCCCACTAATTTTGGATTCCTTAACTTGGGGGGTTCCTTCATGTGTAATATATAATTTCACCCATATTTCGTATACGGTTGCACACGTGGAAACCCTATTATATTCATTGGGCGAAAGACTGTAAATTAAGGCGTTCATAGCTTTAGCATTGAGATTAGCTTGGTACCTTTCTCCATCGGTCATAGTCCCAACTTTGGGCTTTTCTACATATTTTTTCTCTATGAGTTCTAGGATGTCAAGGTCAATGCAACGATGGTAAATCCTCATCCTAGCCTTCCAATAAGCAAAGTTACTACCGGTGAAGAGAGGTGGTCTAGTGGTGGATTGTCCCTCTAGCATATGCACATTCATTGAAGCCTCCATAAGATATTTTCTCTAAGATGATTAAACCAAAAACTAATATAGAGACCAAGCTCTGATACAAATTGTTGGACCCTAGAGGGGGGGGGGGTTGTTCAGGGTCACAAGGCTATAATAGTGTAATAAAATTAAGACAAGCAAAACACAATATCCAAATGCAATCAAAATAGAGGAGATAGGGTTAGGAATCGTTATCCTGTGACGCGTGATGTGTTAACGAGGTTCGGTCCGCTGACCTACATCCCCACTCCCCACTCTCGAGGAAAAATCCACTACATAACCAGGTTTGGAAGCCGGAACTTCTTCTACACAGCGATCCCCTCATGATCTCACACTACACAGTTGATCTCACTAGATCACACTCCCACACAATTGATCTACACAAGATCAAACTCTCAAAATAGTAGAAATGGTGTAAGAATCCTCTCTTTACAGTGTCCCTATGGCAAAGAGAAGATAACACTAAAGCTGGGATGTGAAACACAAAAACTCAGAAGAACTGGTTTGAAAATGAAGCTCTGTAAGAAAACGTTCTCTTAAAGATTTTTGAAAGAACTGGGACAAAGAGGGAGAAGAAGAAGATGAGTTTAAATAGAGAAACACAGCTGTTTGAAACCCATACCCAATCCCCCAAAACCTGGAAACAGAATAGCGCCAGATCGTGTAAAAACGGCGCTGAAGATTTGTACGAGATTATCGTTTAAACCATTCGGCGGTCGACCGTGAATTCTTCGCGATCGACCGCGAGGCAGTTCAAAAACTCACCAAAAGTCCAAAGACTTTCGCGGTCGACCGTGGGAAATTTTTTACTTACGGTCGACCGCGACGGTCGACCGTGAGAGTTTCTGTCGCCTACAGACGAGTGAGCTCAGGCGTGGTCGACCGTGACGCTCGACCGCAAACTGATACACTCAAAAAACCTGATTTTTGACTCACTTAAAATATTTGTAAAATATTCATTTGACTTATGAAAATTATGAAACTTTGTAAAATGTTTTTAATACTAAAAACAAATTGTTTGGAAAAGGAATTTTGCAAATAGGTCCTCATACTTGTAAAAAAAATAGTATTTTGTGAAATACGTTCAAAACTATAAGTATGAAAACGTGTGTGTTGATATCCCAATAGCTTCAGATAAAATCTAAACTATTTGTCTACATTCTAGCACTAGAGAGAAAAGTAAAACCTAGCTAATATCCTTACGAGAATACAATTCTTGAGTCTTGATATAGCTTGAGTTTGGATGAAGCTTCCAATTGAATTTGGTGTTCTTGAAATAATGTTGCTTCATAACTATGCCTCCTCCTCCTTTGGATATCATCGTTGTAGCGCATATTCCATCCAATCCTCCGTTTATGGCACTAACATGCTTGATATATGAATTCACTACATTTTCACTCAATAAGCAATTAGTACCGATAATGGTAGTTATAAAACATCATCAAAACATAAGGGCTAACAGAGGATTGGTGGGCAAATTTGGAGGAGATCAAGTCATTCAGTGATATGGGAGTATAACGACTGTGATTAGAGTAGAGACACAATGCATGGTAGGCCACTATCTTCAAGCATTCTAAGAAGATAGAATGTTTAGAAAAGATCAGATAGTGAATCATCACATGGTAGATCACTGTCATGATTGAGTGACAAGTAGGGGCTCATCGCATGGTAGGCCACTACACAAAATATTTTTGATTGGGATCAAAGAGTTGATTATCAGAGGTAACCATTAACATGATAGTATTTTGTGGACCTGCCATCCTATTAAAGAGGATTGGTAGGAGAACTGCCTATCAGAGGTAATCATTAACGTGATAGCTTTTGGTGGATCCGCCATCCTGTTGAAAAGGACTAGTGGGTGAGTTAACTATCAGAGGTAATCATTAACGTGATATCTTTGGGTAGACCTATCATCCTATTGAAAAGGGTTGGTGAGTGAGCTTGGAGAAAAATTAACTATCAGATGTAATCAATAACGTGATAGCATTTTCTAGCAAGAGGTCAGATGCTCATGTTTGACTTCGGACTCACCTTGGAGATGATTGATGACAATCTTCGGGTCATCATGACTCCGTCAGAAAGAAAGCTCGAGGCAGTACATGGTTTTACAAAGAAATCGAGACTACCTCCACTCCAACGATAATCAGGATTGAAGTGTAAGACGCATGCATCCAATAAGGCTTGGATCTTATCTTTCAGGATGCATCATATAGAAGTAGGATGATGAACCATCCTGTGGTATACACAATAATTAGGATCATCCATTCTAGACATCTCCTTAGGTCGTATTGATTCTGGGAGTTTAATCTTCCTCGCCTTGATCAAGGACCTGAGGACTTGGATGACTTGCTCATCGTTAAAGTCGTACTTTTGCTGAAGCGGCTATCCAAAGAATTACCTTTTTTTCTTCGAAGAAGATTTAGGGGGGGGAGTGGTTTCCACTACGAAAGTTTCCTTCTCCTTTGATTGTTTCTGAGGGGTGTGGTCGCTCTGGTTACCCCTTCTTTGAGATTCATTGTGGGCCGATGCGTACAACCCCCATCGTCAGACGGGTCACTTGAGTGATTAGAAGAAGAAAGCCCAAGAGAGCACTTGGGAAAATCACACTTGGGAAAATAGCTAAGTGCTAGATTCTGGCGGACTTGACTTAACAGGTGAAGTTGCCTAGTCTGGCGGATCTTCTTGATATGGCGAAGTTTGTGTGTTCCTTCGAACTTTATTGACTGGCAAAGTTCGTCTGTTCTGGAGAACTTCATTGTCTGGCAAAGTTCGTCTGTTCTGGCAAATTTCATTGTCTGGTGAAGTTCGTCTGTTTGGAGACTTGAGCTTGTTGGCAAACCTAGCGAGGTTCACCTATTTGGAAAGCTTGCATGTGTTGATCTTGCTCATGTTAGCAAAGTACGCCTGTCAGGTGAACTTTGGCTGCGTTACCCTTCTGCCGAAGCTTGGCTTGCAGGTGGGGTGGAGCTGTCAGGTGATCCTGCCAAGGTTCGCTAATTGATTTAAGTCCGCCTGATTGACGAAGTCTGATTGACTAGGGAAGTCTGCCTGAATGGTGGCCTCCGCCAGAAATGTGAGGTCTGCTTGAACTGTGCAGTTTGCCAGATCTGGGAACTTTGAGTTGTAGCTTGCCAGAACTAGGAACTTGGTGCTTGTTCTTAGAGCTAGCATTGTTTTTTAGGCTTGAATAATAATTCAGGTCGTCGAATGAAATCAGAGCACATGCTTCCGGGCGAGCGCGGGCTTGTGTCGCCTCTATTTAGCCCTCTTTGAGAGAGGAGGGTTTATATCGATGGTGATTGCATGATCCATGCTAAACATGAACTTTGGTCTCATAGGAGTCAGAAGTTTGTGCGGGTTGCTTAACAACCCAAAGAGTGGCTCCTTGGTTTGCATCTTTAGCCTTTTAGTTGGCCTCAACACTCTTGGGAGGGATGGATGTAACGCCCCGCCCCGGAATCCCGGAGTCGGTACGCTATTAGATCT